>APFE031748086.1:0-30341 GCA_000404065.3 Pinus taeda
AAAAAAAAAAAAAAAAAAAAAGAAGAAGAAGAAGAAGAAGAGGAAAAGTGTATTCTACATTGCCACTTTTCAAAATCAGTTGAATTTTTTGGTACCTCAACGAAATGGGTAATTGTATTAGTTCCCGTTTCAAAGTTTACATTGTTAGAGCATGATCATAGCAGCTATGTATTTATTGACATATTCATGTAAAATGCTCATGAAGCCATGTACTTGTATTGTACTATCTTTTGGGTCTTATAGTCATGAGTCATGAGGTCATGTTATGGTCATATGGGAGAATGTATGAGGTCTTATGTTGCTGCTACATCCATTTATTTATCATTTTATATGTCATATGAGTCATGGTCATGTGGAGTCTCACTCCAAAAGGCGCTTCTATGTGTCAAGGAAGCATTGCTTGCAGTGGAAGAAACCACTACAAGTTGGACATGGCATGTGTTTAGGGGGAGCACCTATTTGGTTTTGTTTACTTCAGCCATCATTGTTGGCATTATGATCCACTTAGAGATGTTCATGGTATGCCTCATATTATGCTATGACATTTGGGGTTATTCATATCATGTCATATTCAGAGATGTTTGGAGGTTGCTGCAATGTGGTTGCTATGGAGAGTGATGGATTAATGCTCATGTGCATATTGTTGCATATACTTGATGTTGCTCATGGTTGCATATTATGATGATGTTGTATATCATGATTGTAAGGTTTCCTCATGTTGGCATATTGATGCTTGTTGTTAGAGGTTGATGGTTAGTATGATTCTCTGGATGATGATTCGTTCATTTGTTGCTTGTTTCTACTGATGTGGAGAGACATAGACGTTTGTTGACATACATCAATTTTCACTCATCTTGAGATCAATTGTTTCATCATTTATGCTTCAATTCTTGTTGTCTATTCACATGGATTTGACCCTTTTTCATTGATGTCCGGGTTAATTTGGCAATGACACTAGGGATACATGTTTGATCCACTTGTAGATGTGTCAGAGGCTATGTCAGAGGCTTGAAGGCTTGTATAGATGCTATAGAAGGTGATCTAATAGGTGGCAAAGGTTCTGAGCTGAAGAATTGATGTTTTTCCTCATCGTTAGCCCCAGTCGCATGATGCCAAGCCTATGGGAGTGGTTGAAAGACTCTAGTCGCTAGAAGATAGGCTTATAGGAGTGACTGAAGCTTCCAGTCGAGGTAATCTAGTGTTATGCATGCGACTGAGAATTTTCACGAGATATTCTTCGCATTGCTTGTGCAAATTGGAAGAAAATTAACAAGGAAAATCCTAGATGCTTCTGAAAAAAGTTGTAAAGGTCGGAACTGGTTTAAAAAAGTACTCCAATGATGTGAAATCATTTAGTGCCCAAGTAGTGGTATTAGTGGATTGATTTGGTCCAATTTCTGCAACCTTGATCCTAGCCCCAATCTCTATTTCACCCTACATGTTTTATATTCATCATTTTGGAGCCTGTTTTTAGTTAGTTCAGTGTGTGAGTGATTGAATGAAGGATGCATTGAGGAAATATGCTTCAGACTAAGGTGTGAGGATAGATTCTTCAGTATATCATTGTTTGAAGGATGCATAGTGAGCACTGAGCAGAACTGAAGCATGTTGCAGAATACATCAGATTTGATGTTGCTAGAGTAGAGATTGTTTGGAGAGCTTTTGTAAGCTACTGGATAGTGTTTTTTATTGGTGACTCTCATACTTGTTTTTGCAGGAGTTGCTAATGCCTTTTGAACATAGCCACAGTTTCTTATGATGTTATTTTTACTATGCAACATTATATTGATGTGAGGGTTTGATAGTATTCAATTTTACTATGACAACTATTTTGCTAGTTTGGAGAGAACATATGTTTGTGGTATTTTTACTTTATAAATATGATGATGTCTTGTTGTTAGAGGTAATATTGAAATATGAATTGGCTTGAGCATAAAGTCTTGGGATCCAATTTGAAAATAGATGAAAGTAGGTTTGCATATAGTAGAGGAGCAATGACTTCATGGATGTGGAGTAGTGATTGCAAAGTTTCAGTGAAAGCAATAGCTTCTCAATCCTATGGTAGTTGGATACTCCAATCGGATTTGGGAGAGGATCAATTGATCATGGTGGATTTCAATGGATTGTAGTCTATAAATGTGTGGAGAATATAGTCTTATGAGATGATCAATAGAATCAAGTCTCCAGGATGATCAAATTCATTTGATCGTATATTAGGTTGAGTCTTCATCAAAGACATATTGTACTTAATAGAAGATTTAGAGCAGTGCAATAGTAGAAAGGGTGATTTTTTTCTCAGCAAAGGGTTTTCCACCAAATATCTTGTGTCTCTTATGTGGATGTGTTTTTTATGTGTTGATCATTGTTTCTCTCATGGTCAATATTATTTTAACTTCTTATATGCTTTATATGCATGAGATAATATCATGTGTTGTTGGTTAACATATGTGATTCAATAAACGAAGTAATAATTGGTGAAATTTGGTAATAAATCACATTATTGATTCACCCACCCTCCCAGTAGTGCTCAATGGTTTCCAATAAAGGAAACTGAGCCAAAGATTAAGACATTATCCACAAAAAGGAGATGTGAAGTAAAACAATTTTATGCAACCTCAAACCCTTTGAAAATACTTATAGATATGGATTCAATGATGAACCTGTTCAGGCCTTTAATGACCAATAGAAAGTAGAGGTGAGCTAGGGAGAAGCCCCACCTTAATTCACAAGAAGCTCTTGAAAAGTGGGAGGGAACTCGATTAGTAATCATAGTGAAATATGTTGATCCTAAGCAGACCATATTCCAAGAAAGAAATGAAAAGTCAAGACCAATTTGCTAAAGAACTAGTTTAAGTAAGCCTCGGTCAACCTTGCCATAGGAGTTTTTGAGATCTAATTTGAGAGTAACATTAGATAGGATTATTTTCTTAATGGAGTGAAATACGTACTAAGTGATACCAATTACATCATAGATTCACGTATTCTTAAGGAAACCCACCTGTTCATTAAACATGAATTTGGAGAGGACATCCTTTAAATGATTTGCAATAATCTTCAATATTAATTTATATAGGGCATTGCACAGGTAAGCCGGATGGAAATAATTAAAGTAGGAAGGATTAAACTCCTTAGGAATTAAAGCAAAAAATGTTGAATTTCAATTCCCTATAATAAATGCTTTCATCCTGTATTCTTCAACAACTTTGGCCAAATATAGACCCACTAGCTCAAAAAAAGAGAGAAAGAGATCCATGCAGCACCCATCAAGCCTTGATCTCTTGTCCCTAGGCATCAAATTGAGGGAGTCATATATTTCCTTTAAAGAGAATACATTGTTGACATGTGTTAGCTCCTAATCAAATAAAAAAAGAAGTAAACCCATAAGCACCTTCATGTGAGCCTTCAGGCTTGTAGAAAAACCATTATACAACTTTTCAAAGAAGCTAGTTCCTTCCTTCAAGAGGTCATCAAAGGACAAAATCATAGATTTATTCTAATCAAAAGTGATCCCCCATATATGATTAAGACCCTTCATATGATTATCATATTGGTGAAAACACTTAGTGTTTCGATCCCCCTTAGTTCTCCATATGGCTGTACTCCTTAATCTATAATTCGTGTCTTCTTATTTCATAATCATAGCTTTCTTATCTTCCAGAGACCTAACCAATAAATTCTCATGATCAATTAGCAACCCTTTAGCTGATAAAAATAGATCCTCATCGTTCCTCTCTATCTCCCAAATCTCCCTATGGGAATATTTTCTTCGCTCCAAAGCCCAAATGGAAACTTTAGTCTTAATAAATTTTAGATTTTCGACCATTCGATGGATCATCAACACTTGATACCTCGAGTTGATATGGGACCATTTTTCCTCCACTAGCTCTAGAAAGGATTTTTCCTTTGACCAAGCTCTATTTTAGGATTTTCAATAACAAAACTCCTTAACTTTAAGGATAGAGAAAGTATGGTGCAAGATGAAACTAAAGTTATTGAATATAACATTTGCAAAAAAAAATTAAAAATGGGAATTCAGTTTGTAATATTCACTAAATTTTTTAAAACGTTATTTTCATATATAATTGAAATCATGAATCCAATCTACGTGATGTGTGACCTCGTGGATCTCCACCCTCCGTTGACCACCAGCCATTATAGAACTATGAATGTACTATGTATTATTTTGATCAGAACCCATACCTTCATAATTTTTTTGTTTATGCTCCCATGTTGAACTCTTCTAGTTCAAAATCTATTAAGGAAAAGGACATAGGGGTGAGGATATTACAATCAAGAGACAATAGCTCATTCAAATCACACGAATTTTCAACCATTGTGGTTAAAATTCCTGCAAGCTTAACGTAATGTTTGGATTATTGAATTGAAATTTCTAAATTTTTTGTTTCAATCATATTAACATCTACGACATTCGTAATGGTCATGTTCTCTGGATGATTTTCTGTGATTGGATCCTCCACAAATTGGTTACAAAATGACTTAAGGTGAAGAGGAAGAAATACTGTAACAATGTCATGCACCATAGAGGAACATAAATACATGTCCATCTAAAGAAATAACCAACTCTTACATTAGTGTAAAACATGAAACTCTTGATTGCAAAGACCATGACTTGGTGAATATTTTGTTCACTGGGGAGAACCTTGGAGGAAAAACGGCGGAGCTTTGGTTCTAAGGTTTAACTAAGCAAGGGACGGAGGGCAACAGACACCCATGGAGACACAGGGAGGAGGGAGCTCCACTCCCTCCTACAGTAATATGGTAGCAAACAGAGGGAGAGGAGGGAAAAAGAACAAACCTCCACAACCCTTGGAGGTCAAGAAAAAAATCACCAAAACTCAGAAGGTGGAAGGCAGCAAAACCCATGTAGATCAAGGGGCCCACGAAGAAGACTATCAGGAGGAAAAAGAGGAAGACAGAGGCCAAGGATCAGAGAACAGAGCCAAAATGAGGCTCTGTAAATCCAAGACCATATCTAAACCTCAAGTTATTCTGAATGATCTAGCTCTGCAAGCACACAAGGATCACATGGTAAACTATGCCATCATATGCAAATTCATGGGAATCTAGCCATCAGAGAAACCATTGTACAACTAGATAAAATACAACTGGAAACCAAAGGGGGAGTTAAATATACATCTTAGATCCAAAGGATTTTTTACTGTGGGTTTATCAATATGGAAGACAGAGACAGGATTTTTGAAGGAGGGCCATACTTCTTTGCAGCTACTGGTCTCTATATGTGGCCATGGACGATGAACTTTGTGCCAGAACGATAAACCTTCACTTCAGTACTGGTATGGATTAGACTATACTCCTTACATTTAGATTATTGGATGCCAGAGTCTTTAAAAGCTATAGGCAATAAATTAGGTCATTTCTTAAAAATTTCAGAAGCAACTCTACGGGGAAAATATACATCCTATGCCCGTATATGTGTGGAGATGGACCTGTCAGGAGCCCTTCCAGATGAGGTAATTCTAGAATTTTATGACGAGGAATAGGTTCAAACAGTTGACTATGAACATATGCCATTCAGATGTCACAAGTGTCATGAGCATGGGCACCTATCCAAAGATTGTCCTCTCAATAGAAGGGAGGAAAACCTAAACACTAGCAAAGGGAAGGACCAGACAGGTTTCACCAAAGTAGAAGGAAGAGGAAAAGGAGGGGGAAGGAAGACACAAAAGAACCTTATTGGGAATGATAAAACAAAAAGTTACAATAGGTTTGAGATCTTAGGAGAAAAAGAGACAGATGGAGGGGATCAAGAGAATACAGAGAATCCAACAGCAAGGGAGAAAGGAACAGAGACCAGCATGGAGTTCACTCAAGAATAGAACGAGCACGCAATGGATCCTTTGAGTACCATGGAAACAGAAAAATACCAGGAAATGACTCAAAGTTAAAGTGGCACAGAGGATCAAGACTTATAGGAGATTCTACAAAGGGAGAACCTAGAGCTGGAAAAATTTCTAGAACAGGGAGGAAACCTGGGAATAAACTCCATCCCTTAGGAGGATGTGGACAAGGTACAACAAATATTCCTTAATAAGTCACATCAAACAGCTGCAGGAGTCAAAAGAGGACATGACAACCAGGAAAACAAAGGGACTTCCTTAATAGGATTAATAACAGGAAAGCTAACAAAGAATCCAGGCAAGAGGAGGGGAAGAAAAAGATAGAAAGAACTACTACTGGAGTGTGGCAAACTCATGATTGACTCAGGAAGGATGAAAGATATTTCCAGTTATTGCTTTAAAACCCCACCTCAATGAAAATTACAACCTGGAACATTAGAGGACTAGGGAGTAGAAGAAAACAAAGGAATCTATGCAAAAGGATCAAAGAGGAAAAACCTGAAATAGTATTCATATAGGAAACAAAATGCTCTATGGAGAGGATCCGTGAAAAACACAACAAATGGTTAAATAGATATGAATACCTTGAATTTAAGGCAAATAAATCTGTTGGTGGCATTATCACTCTATGGGATTCACATAAATTTGGTGTGATTGACGCGGAGGCATCCAGACATCACCTTTCACTGATTTTCCAACCGGTGGGTGACAGACAATGTTACATGATCACCAATGTCTATGGTCTGCAGCCAATGGAGGACAAACTTCAACTCCTCACAAAACTGGAGGATATGAAGAAGAGATACCCAGCTCTACCCTGGATTCTTGGTGGTGATTTTAACATAGCAAAATCGCTCTTGGAAAAGAAAGGAGGAACTAGAGCACTTGGTAGAGACTCAGTTGCCTTCTAGAACTTCATCACCAACATGAAATTGGTTGATATGGAAACAAGCAATGGAATCTTCACTTGAAATAACAAAAGAGGGGGACCTACCCAAGTAGCCTCAAAATTGGACAGATTTATTGTTTCATAGGAACTTCTTCTTAGGGGAGGCAACATTACTACTCTCATTCTACCTTTTGGGGGTTCAGATCACTAGCCTATCTAATTGGAAGCTTCCCTTTTTGGAAAACCAAGGAACACCCCCTTCAAGTTTGAGAACGCTTGGCTCACACATCCAGATTTCCTCATAAACATTGAATAATGGTCAAAGCAAGAGCTTCACCTTCAAGGTACAAATATGTTCCTTCTACATTGCAGGATCAAACACATTAAAGGCGGACTCAAAGAGTGGAATAAAAAGGAATTTGGTAACATCTTCAAAGCTAAAGAAGATGTGGAAAAGCAACTAAAGGAAATAAACCAGATTCTTATCACTAAAGGCTATACAGATGAAAGGAAAGAGATAGCAGAGTCACTGCCGCAGGAGTGGGACAACAGATGTGTTCAAGAGGAGATATTTTGGAGACAGAAATCTAGATTACAATGGATTATAGAAGGGGAGATAAACACCGAATTGTTTCAGAAATCCACCATAGCTCACAGAAACAACAATAGAATTGTGAAACTTACAAACCAACATGGAATAGAGAGACACACTCATGAAGAGATGGTGAAGGTCCTACTCCATCATTTTTAGAAAATTGTTGAGGAAACCTTAGAAGACAGATACCAATTCATGAAAATATTTACTTAGTACATCTGTAAATTGGTTACTAGAGAAGATAATTTCAATCCCAACAGGCCAGTAACAAAAGAAGAAATAGAGGAAGCAGTGAAAGAGATGCAAAATGGGAAAGCACCAGGCCCAGATGGCTTTAATGTAGACTTTTTAAAAGCTTGTTGGAGGATAGTGAAACCGGACATCCTAGAGGTAGTGGAAGACTCTCAGAGATTTAAGACAGTATTAAAGGCGCTCAATGAATCTTTCATAGCCTTAATCCCCAAACAGGAAAAGTCCACCTCTCCAGACAGATTTAGACCTATAGCATTATGCAGTGTGATATACAAAATCATATCCAAAGTCATTGCCAACCATCTTAAACCTCTCCTCCCAACCCTAGTGTTAGAGGAGCAAATGGGCTATGAGGAAGGAAGACAAATTTTAGATAATATAATTCAAGCACATGAAACAATGCATTCACTCATTACCAACAAATAGGTAGTAATGATTATGCAGCTGGAAATAGCAAAGGCCTATGAAAAGCTTAGATGGTCGTACATAAGAGAAATATTAAAATCCTATGGCTTTGATCACAATTGGATTAAATGGTTTATGGCACTAGTTACCACCTCGAGCTGTTCAATTCTTTTCAATGGCTCTCCTTTAAGAACCTTCAAGCCTTCTAGAGGACTCAGGCAAGGAGATCCTCTTTCTCCTTTCCTTTTCATTCTAATGATGGAAGGGTTAGGGAGAGCTATCAGAGCTGCTAAGGAGGAAGGGAGAATTCAGGGTCTGAGACTCACTCAAGGTGGGGACACGGTGACACATCAGCGATTTGTGGATGATACCATGCTTCAAGGCACACCCACTGTCAAGGAAGCCAAAGCATTCAAATAGATTCTGAGTGAGTTTGCTAGGGCAGCAAGCACAGAGGTAAGTCTTACTAAATCTAAGATTTTCTTTTTCAATACGGATATTTCAATACAAAGAAATCTTTCCAAAATTTTGGGCTTTCAAAGGGAGTCACTACCTACAAAGTACCTGGGAGTTCATCTCATTGACAAACCAATTCACAAACATATCTGGGAGCCTATTCTTAATAAGCTAAAGGACAAGATCAGTAGATGGACAAATAGAGCACTAAATCTAGGAAGGAGACTGATTCTAACTAAGGCTAACCTACAAAGTATCCCTATGTATATGATATCTACCATTCCAGCAACAACTGGTGTAATTGCTAATATAAGAAACATTCAGAGAGACTTTCTCTGGGGGAAAGGTGAATAAAAGAAGAAATGGGCCCTTATGGCATGGGACAGAGTGGGCAAACCTAAGTCCCATGGTGGCCTAGGTCTTCATGACCCAGGAATTCTTAATAGAGTTCTTGGTGTCAAAATCTAGTGGAGATGGCTAAAAGAAATACAAGCCCCCTGGGAAAAAATTTGGAAGCAAAAATATGATAGCGAATGGTAGGAGAAGAATCTAATTAGAATGACAGGACAAGCAAAAGGTTCTGCAATTTGGAATAGGGCATGCTAGAACAGGGCCCTAGTCCAAAAGCACAGTTTCTGGGAGATTAGAAATGGTAACCTAGCTTGGTTCTAGGAGGATAATTGGCAGCAGGAGGACAATCTCCGAAGTGAAGAATTAGTAGACATTCACACTGATACCATCACCAAAGGATTAAGGTGGGTAAGTGACTACTCGGACCAATCAATGAACAATGGGAAATGGATAACATGGAAACTTCCAGATTACAGAGGAATGGGCATGCTGCATACTCAAGCCATATCCCTTAAAGGTGTTTTGGAGAAGAGACAAATCTTAAACTCAAACTTGAACGATCAACGAAGATGGGGAAAGAACAAGGCAGGTCTCTTCAACCTTAAGGAAGCCAAAACGGTAGATGTAGGGTTTAACCTTTCAAACACAGATAAGAAGTGGAAAGAAATCTGGGAAAATCCTCATTGGATGAAAGTCAAACCATTCAAGTCGTTGGTTCACCAGGGCAAGATTCTAACATGGGATAATCTTAAAAAAAGAGGCTTTGTTGGTCCCTAAAGATGTCACTTATGTAGACAATAGGAAGAAACTACAAATCATCTCCTAAGTAGATGCACTTTCACCACAACACTTTGGAATTAGGTTGGAGAAGTCTTTAAGCGGATAGACAGAGATGTTAATGACATCACCACTACTTTAAAGAATTGGTGGGAAAATATTTCGGAAAATGAGATCATAAACTCTGCTTGGATGCTGACCCTAAGATTCATAATCTGGAATGTCTGGAAGGAGTGCAACAACAGGATTTTCAAGGAGAGAGTGAGTCTAGTGGGCAACATACTCAAGCTAATCATTAAACAACTCAAAGAAACTGTTCATATCTTGGGAGGTGCAGCTACAAGTAAACCCATTGGTCAAAGAGAGGCCAGAATTCTGGAGAAGTTAGAGCTCAACATTAATCCCCCTAAGGTTTCAATGCAGATTAACAAGAAACCCTCAGCAAAAAATTCTTCTTGGCAACACCCTTCTTATGGCTTTTTAAAATTTAACATAGATGGGGCTTCAAAAGGGAATTCGGGAGAAGCTGGTTATGGAGGGGTCTTGAGGGATGAGGAAGGAAACATACAAATCATCTTCCACGATTATCTAGGACAAGCAACCAACAACATGGCTGAGCTCATGGTGATGGAATGTTGCTTGGAAATACTGCTCAAGTACAACATTCACAATGTCATTATTCAGGCTTATTCAGAATTAGTCATTAACTCAGTGAAGAGGATAAATGTTGGCACTACTCCTTAGAAAATATTAGAACACTAGTGCCTTCTTCAAGTCTACCAAAGAATTCAAGCGCACCTAAGAATGATGAAAAATCTTAGGTTGGTGCATGTTCATATGGAAGCCAACAAAGTTGTGGATTGGCTGGACAATGAGGGAGTACGAAGCCAGAATATCGATTTGTGCTTCTCGTGGGAGGAGATAATAGATGATAGGTTGAAGGAGGGATGCTCATCCAAGACCCTCAGCGATCGACAGCAGAGCCATAGAGATGGGGTCTAGTTGATCTGGATTCTTTTTGAAGAGTTATGACATATGCGAGGCCTTTTTTAGGATGCAGGTCTATGGAGGCCTCATTAACTCAGGTAACATAAAACCGGATGTCTCGGGGGAATGGCTGGAAGGAGGGATCTTCATCTTCCTTTGGCCAATGCGCCGGAGCCCAGATTTTATTGGTTAAGGCAAGAAACCCAGCTTTTTTCCCAGTGAATAGCTTTACTGCCCTTGGAGTGGTTTCTGGTATATCGCATGCTCATCAAGCCGAAAGCGGCTTTTCACAATTGGGAGCGATTCGACTCATCATGTGACACATGGCTAAGGGCAAGGAGGAATTACCGCCTTCATCGCGTGGTAACTATGGGTGTTCTTAGTCTACGTGATATGATCCTTAATTGTTTGATCTAGCGAGGCTAATCCATGACCAGGATTTTGTGTGCATGTTGGTGGGCCCAAAACAGTGGTTATGTCTCGAGCTGTTCACACGACCTCTCTAGGATCGCCCGCAAATGATGGATTTCGGGTGGTTAAAGTGATCGAACGATAAGTCAAAAATGGACTTGATAGGATTATAGATTATGGTCTATTTCTGTCATCGGGCCTGATTGGTTTGTTAAAAGGTGTGCATGTTGGCCACCTAATATGCTTATCATCCACTGGATCTTCAGATCAAGATCCAACGGTCTCTGTTGGACTGCTTGTTTGTTTTGCAGACCTGCATCCCTAGGTTCACTTTGTAGTCTTTTGACCATGAATTGGGGTAGGCCTGTCATATTGGTGAGCCTCACCGTCGCGGTCGCCTTTTGTACCCTATTTCTCTTTTTAATTGATTAGAAGGATCCGCTCTTGCCTTAGCAAAAGAAAAGTAAAACATGAAACTCTTAATTATCATAACTTATTACAATTATGTTTTTATTATGTTTTAGAAAATAGTTTTTTTTTTTTTTTATTGTGGATTCACTTTAATAAAAAAGTGTTGCATGACAGTTTAGTGGTCAATAAGCAAATGAAATCCTAGTCTTGTTTTTGTAGGAACAAATATAGTGATATGTGAATTTCATGAATTAATTGATTGCTTAAGCACAAGGACTTGCATAAATTTTGGTGGGTAGTAACCACTAATAAGTCTAGTGGTAAATAGGAAAATCAAATATTATAGTCTTGCTTTGGTAGGAGCTAATAAAGTGAGATGTGAAGTGGCTGAATTAATTAATTGCTCAATCACAAGGACTTGCATAAACTTTGGTGGGTAGTAACTACTAGTAAGTCTACACATTTATAATTTTACTCCTACATATAAGTTTTGGGGAAGACATAAATAATGGTGGGAAGCACGCCTGGAATTTCAAATTCCCTCTGCCCGTCAAATCAAAATTTCAAGACGTTTTTGGATTTTACATGCCATTCACTTTATGTTTTACACCAATAAACCACCTGTCATACTAATAAACTAAAATAGTAGCATTGGATCTTCCCACATTGAACTCTGCTATGTAATAATCAATAAATAATTCTATGTTTGTTCATAAAAGCTTCAAAGTAGAATCATATAGTTTTCACATAGATGTAGTGAGCAATGTACAAAATCTACAGTGTGAGCATGGTCATCCAAGCCTCCAATGTGAGTATAATATTAATCATCTTACACTGTATGATGTTGAAAATATAGTGAAATTATGGTAATTTACTAAAAGTAACAGCTACTAGCATTTATTCATTCTTAACACAACATTCTTTAAACCAAATTGCCAAAGTTGTGCTTATAATTGCAAACTTTCAGACTTCACATAGATATATCCATCTCTAACAAAAACAAATGGCTGAAATATCAACACGTGATCCCCAATGTGGGCAATTATATCAATAGGTCATCCCCAATCTAGACAATCTTCAAGCAGCAGAAAACTTGACGGACGGCAAATATGGACAGTGTGGACTTTTAGTTAACCATTCAACTATACTTTCTCACCATTAAAGCAAGAGGATTGAACAATTACAAATTGTTCTTGTAAATTTATCTTTGGGTTGACAATTGGATTATCCCAAATGATGCTCGAACATTAATCTAGGAATTTTTTACATGGATCAAGCCTAGAGCTCAATTCATAAATGGTTCAATTCATAAATTCTTCTCATGCATGTACAAACCAGATTGAAGCGATTTTCCTCATAAAATCCGAAATAAGGAAGAGAAAATTATAATCACTAACCTTTTTCATTTTTCTAAAAAGGCTCGGAAAATTCTAATCACAAACCTTTTTCATTCTTCTAAAAAGGCTCAGAAAATTCATTCAAATCACGCACATTTTTCATTCTTCTGTAATATTTTATATAATCACACACATTTTTCATTCTTCTATAATATTTTATGTAGTTTTACCATTAGCAACACATCTGAAACAATGTACAGAGGACAAAATGTTCAAACATTTGTCAACCCGGTAACATTATTTTTAACATATTCTGATCTATACGTATATTATATATGAAAATTTTCAATCTCCCCTCACTAACAGACTTCTAGTTTTATTACAATTTCCAGATCCAAAAAAATAGGATCAGTTTGACTAAAATTAAAAAGAAATATTTGTTTTGCATTGTTTTAACATAAGTAAATAAAATTAAAAATACAACTGACACTAGTTAGTTTTCAAACTAGTTTTATTATAATTTCCATATCCAAAAAAAAAGATGTCTCACTAAAAATATAAAACAAAGATTTTGTTTTCATTTTTTTAACTTAATTAAGTAAAAATAAAAATATAACACAACCGTTAATTTTCAGAAGTCATTTATTGTTGTGCACCTCACTACCATACTCAAACAAATCTAGCATTATATAAGTCAACAAACAAAATAAAGAAATTTAACGACACCATCCATCATTGTACGTGGCTAAAAATAGTGGAATTGTAGTCTATCATATTTATAGTCCAAATTTATAGTGAGACTATTTAAACAATGAAAACCATGCAATGTAGTATAAATAAAACATTTAGTGGAATTTTTCCAAACTATAGTGTATTTCATTGAAATTCAAACTTGTTAGAGAAAATACAAAAAAGTTTTTAATAGATCGTAATTATACTTCATTTAAAGTTAATCTTTCTAGAGAAACTACAAAAAACTTTTCAATAGGGATATCTTAACATAACCTAGAAGAAATTTCAAAGCTCAAGAATCCTTCTTGACTTTGTATCAGTCCATACCTCATATACTGCATGCCAATCAACATTAGATGATTCAGGCCCATTCAAAGATATTTTCATTAAAGCATCCAGTGTATCCAACCCTAGCCTTGATTTTCTAATGTCCTTGATGATGTTTTTCTTAGAAAATCCCCTTTCACAATCTATTGTACTTGCAGGAATAGTGAGCACGGCTTGCCATAATTTCATCATATTAGGATAAGTTTTGTGCCATTCTTTTGTATTACGAAAGACTTTCCATGATTCTTTCATAGAAAACCCTCCCAATCCAATTTTAATAAATCAACAAAAGGGTGTAACTCTCTTTTACAAGCTTTAACATCAAATAAAGCTACAAATCCAACATCGCTTGATATGGTATGTTGCAATTGTTGAAAAAGCTTTAAAAGCCAACATTCTGAATTTTTCTCATGATTACGATGCTCTTCTGGATAATAGCAACGACTCAGCAATTTTGCTGCATTAAAAAGATGAAGGTCTGGAAATCTTTCATTTAAAGAGTCTATGAGAGTCTCTATATAACCTTTTGTGAGTTGTTGACAACTCTCTTGTGTACCTTCAATACGAGGTTTCATAGATTGTTTCCTTGCTTCATTGCATTCAATATCCATGGCTGAGATAGAGATGTATCGTAATTCATGTCTATCTACCAATGTCCCTTCATCTTTAATATCAATGTATCCATTTTGTTAAAAATTTTGAAAGATAAATTGTGTCTTTTGCAAATGTCTCTTTTCTCAAAACCATCTAGATAATACTTATAGTTACTTCAAGAGCCAACCCAATAGTTGTAATGTCTACATTTTCTTCTTGAAAAGTCATATTCAACTTGTTCAAGTCCCCTAGAACATCAGCAAGCATATGTAAACAATATTGGATAGAATATACCGTGCCTTATCACCATGATGAAGTTTTTTTTCATTTTCCCACAAAGTTAAAATTGCTGGCATAAGCTTCACAAGCCTTATCATAACTTCCCCTCTCGATAACCATCTCACTGAATGTATTTGCAGAACATCAAGAACATCAATTTGAATGACTCTAAGCAAATCATTAAGTTAATTATTTATTTTTGGGGAGTTTTGAACCCATGAATACACTTTGTTTGCAATTTTTTCAACATACAATATCTACTACTGCTAAAGACTCATGATGAGCCACACAATGAACTATAATAAGGTTTGGATTGTTCTTTTTCAAAAATGAAACAAGACCATTTTCAAGTACAATCATTGCTGAAGCTCCATCTGTAGAAACAACTATCAAATCTTTATATTGAAGGCCTCTAACATTTATTAATTGATTGACACTATCATATATTGTTTTCCCTTTTCCATCCACTACATCATTGTGCTTCATAAACTGTGAAATAGGTGGACCAAGACCCTTTGAGTCTAAATATGCTACATAAACAACAAGGTGTTGCTCTAAGGTTCGATCAGTGCTCTCATCAACATTAATGAGAAGAAAGGGCTTTCCATCATATTTTTTATCTGAATCTGTTCAAGATGTTTTAATATGCAATATATAAAATCATTTGCAGACTTACGATTTGTGTATGAAGAGTACTCTTGAGACTTTGGCATATGTGGAATTTTTGCATCCATTAGAAATCTGCAAAGTTTCTCATACTTTGAAAGAGATAAATCTTCTTGACAGATGAAATCTGCTACTTTCATTGTAGAAATCACTCTTTCCTTATTGACATCCTCAAGTTGTCTAATATGATTTGGAATTGGTTTCATCTTTCCCTCTAGAGAATTTATCCATCTGGCCTGCGCATCTTTTTGCACCAATGATTTTTCATGAGTAACAAGAGCATCATGTTGTAATGTTGTGCAACCATTACCTAAACCCCATGGTCCATTCATCTTATACTTCTCACAATAACTACACTTCATATCTATTTTGTCATCAAACCTCACATAATTCAACCAAAGAAACTTATCTAACCATTCCATACGAAAGTGTCTTTTTGTTTGCACTTTCTTTTTTGAATTATTAGCAACTTCTTCTTCAACTTCATTTGTTTCTTCATCTAGATCATGATCAGAAGAACTTCCATAAATTTCATGTAATTGTTGTTCCACATCAGCATTATGCGTTTCTTCACATGTTTCTAAATTGTTTTGAGTTTTGGAAGCTTTCCCTTTTGTCCATCCATACATTTCCTCAATTGTAGCTTGTAGTTTTCTCTTTTGAGACATTTGCAGATTTGTAATCACCTATATAAAAAATACATATGAAAATTAAAGTTCATTAAATCATACAAATTGGCCAAGTTAATACTTTCTAATAATGGATATTTATTTATTACCTAAAAAAGAATAAACTTTGTTAAACCCATTACCCAAAAAAATATTTGTTAAAAAGATACTAAATGTTAAAATACAAGGTATTAACAATTGCATTTAAAACAAAATAAATTTATGAGAGATTTTTCGACGTAAATCACAAGATATTTCATGGTATACTGCCGTTGGAGTTTCTACTCTATCTATTTAACACGCAATGCCTGATCTGCTCATTCAACTTGTCCTGACGATGAAAGATACTAGTTGGTTCAAAATGCGTCGACAAATGAAATATCTTGTGATTTACACCGAAAAAAATCTCATAAACTTAATATCACAGAAGCCTTAATTCAACAATTGAATCCCTGCACGGAAAAGCCATTGCAACTAAGGTTCACTGATTTGAACGAGCACACTTGCAAGTTTCAAAGTTGAAGATAGTCCTGGCATTTCTTAAAAGATCTAGAGACTCCTCCGATATAGTCGTTAGCTGGTCATGGTATACTACAGTTGGAGTTTCTGCTCTATCTATTTAACACGCAATGCATGATCTGCTCCTTCAACTTGTCCTGACAATGAACCACACTAGTTGGTTCGAAACGCGTTGACAAATGAAATATCTTTTGATTTATGCCAAAAAATCTCTCATAAACATAATATGGATCACAGAAGCGTCAATTCAACAATTGAATCCCTGCACAAAAAATCCATTGCAACTAAGCTTCACCAATTTGAACGAGCACGCTTGCAGGTTTTGAAGTTGAAGACAGATCTGGCGTTTCTTAAAAGATGCAAAGACTCCTTTGATATAGCCATTACTTGGTCATGTTATACTGCCGTTGGAGTTTCTGTTCTATCTATTTAACATGAAATGCCTGATCTTCTCATTCAACTTGCCCTGACGATGAACCACACTAGTTGGTTTGAAACGCATCGACAAATGAAATATCTTGTGATTTACGCCGAAAAATCTCTCATAAACTTAATAGGGATCACAAAATCCTCAATTCAAAAATTGAATCCTTGCACGGAAAATCCATTGCAACTAAGGTTCACCAATTTGAACGGGCATGCTTGCAGGTTTCAAAGTTGAAGATAGATCTGGTGTTTCTTAAAAGATGTAGAGACTCCTCTGATATAGCCATTACCTGGTCATGGTATACTGTCGTTGGAGTTTCTGCTCTATCTATTTAACACGCAATGCTTGATCTACTCATTCAACTTGTCCTGACGATGAACCACACTAGTTGGTTCGAAACACGTCGACAAATGAAATATCTTGTGATTTACGCCGAAAAATCTCTCATAAACTTAATATGGATCACAGAAGCCTCAATTCAACAAAAGAAATTGTTAAATAAAATTTAACTATTATATATAACTCAATTCAACAACCTCAATGGCCTTCACATGCAAATCCATAACCAAGTAAAGTTATACCATCACATCTAATTATAAAATAAATTTATATTCATTTCAAACTATTTAAAACAAGACATGAAAATTTGAGATGACACTCTCGTAGTTCTAAATTTTATTAATACAATTTTATGAGTTAATAAATAAAATTAATATTCATGGTGAATGTTTTCAAAATCTTGAAGTCACAAAAACGATAAGCTTTAGGATAGAAATTTTTTAGCTCCGTTATAAGATCACGGTTTTAAATTTTACTAATATAATTTTATGAGCTAATAAATTAATTAATATTCTTGCAGAATGTTTTCAGAATCTTAAAATCACAGAAATGATAAGCTTTCATATAGGAATTTAAGATTATGTTATAAGATGATGAATGATAATGAATGTTTTCAATTTTGAAGTCACGTCCTTGTAAATATAGAAATGATAAGCTTTCAGATAGAAATTTCTGATCACATTATAAGATGATGAATGATAATGAATGGTTTCAAATTTCAATTTTGAAGTCACACCCCTGTAAATAAATTTCAGCCCTTATAAATTCAAAATCTTCAACTTCCCATTCCACAAAACTACCAAATAACATTAAACATCTTATCTAGTGCAATTTTGAAAATTCAAAATACCAAATAACATAAAACCATAAAACACATAATAGGTTAGAATACAAAAAATAAAATACATACTTCTTTTCATGAATTTGAGGGTTTATCACTACCAACCTAAGTTTGAGCTACTCCCCAAGCTGGTTGGAAGAAATCACGCCTTAATTTACTTCAAAATTTCGTTAAGGGTTGTATACCATATCAAAATGTACATATACCTTGTAAGTATTTTATAGGTTTTACAATAACTAACTACATAAGTAAATAAAGCAACCACGCCTTAATTTACTTCAAAATTTCCTTAGGGACTGTATACCATATCAAATTTGACATAACTTGTAAGTATTTTTCAAGTTTTACAATAAATAGAAAGCATGCCATATTCAGAGGCTAACAAATTCAACACTGCAGTAGAGTAAAAACAAATTAAAAAAAAAAACACCCCTTAATTTACTTTGGGTAAAAATGAATTCAAAAGAAACCATGTCTTAATTTACTTCAAAATTTCGTGAGGTGTTGTATACCATATCAAATTTTACATAAATTTTAAGTATTTTTCAGGTTTTACAATAAACTAATGACATAAGTAAATAAAGAGTACATACCTCATAGCTTGATACCACCAGTCTAGCAATTTTGAACCAGAAAGCATGCCATATTCAGAGGCTAACAAATTCAACACTGCAGTAGGATAAAAACAAAATCAAAAGTAACCATGCCTTAATTTACTTCAAAATTTCCCTAGGGCTGTATACCATATCAAATTTTAGATAACTTGTAAGTATTTTTGAGGTTTTACAATAAACTAATGGCATAAGTAAATAAAGAGTACATACCTCATAGGCTGATACCACTAGTCTAGTAGTTTTTAAGCATGTCATATTTACAGGCTAACAAATTCAACACTCAACACTGCAATAGGGTAAAAACAAATTCAACAGTGAAGTAGGGTAAATTAAAAGATTGCAGGGATGTTATTGCTTTTCTTGATTAGAAAGGAAGATCAATCACAGAGGAAAATGTAAGACCATAAAACACATAATTCATCAAACCACATATGGTTAGATGCTAAAGGTGAAAGTGGTAACTGGACCATGGTAAATTCTAAAGGCGAAAGTGGTAATTGGACCTTGGTAACTGGACCCTAGTAAATTCTAAAGATGAAAGTGGTAAGTGGACTGAGTGGACCCATAAATTCTAAAGACGAAAGTGGTATTTGGGCCCTGGTAAATTCTAAAGTTGTTTCGCAAGAAAGTGAAATCCAATGCTAGTAAATAGGTCATTAAATTATGTCATAAATAATAAATAAATAAATAATTTTGGGATTAGTAAATTCTGGTATTTGTAAACTCAACCTTAGTTATAATAAATAATTTTGGGGATTAGTAAATTCCGCTACAATAGATTTTTACGGTTTGGATTTTTAATTAAACTTTAGAATGACAAGACCCCAATATATTTTAGATGTCAAAGTGCAAAATTTCACCAACCGTAAAATACGCACTCAAACTTAAAACACGTCTTGTAGGACGTCAATTTCCAAGCCTCGTGGGAAGTAAATCTTATATTTTCATACATCTCATTCCTATCCATTTTTTTTATGCAAATACCTACTTAAATTATCGTGGGAAACAACTAATAGTAAATATGTTATTTACTTAAATATGAGTTAGAAAGGTTAATAATAAAAAATCAATACACAAGTATTTAAAAAGAATGCATGAATATTGCAATCATGTCTATAAATTATGCCACAAAATATGTGATGTGCTTACTACATGATATTATATTATACAATGATTACAATAAAACATTCAAATTCTTCTCAAATCAAATATTTAAAAAATAATTTTTAAATAAAATAAAAAAGTAATATAATATTGAAAAAGTTAAATATTATTATTAAACTCTTAATAAAATCAAATAGATAATATAACTTATTAGACTAAGTCGTTGAATCAACGATTTCCAAATAGAAATTTACAAAGAAAAACTACACTAACAAGACATTTACTCATATAATTAGGAAGTGCCATAAATAAAATGCAGAAGTGTCAAATCTCCCCATAACAATAGTATGGAAACATGAAATTAAAGTTTTTACCTTGCGAATTACCCAAGACAACAATTTATTTGTTTTTGCGCCCTTTTTCCACCGGACTATATATATTACGCTAACTCAATTACACAACTGGTCTGGTTTACATTTGTGTTGATATGAATGTTGGCAAGTACTGTTATAGTACTTCTCAGTCTACTTTTAATGGCGACTCACCTGGAGCATGACAACTAAGCCTCCGCCTCGAGCTTAGCCAAAATAATCTCCAGCTAATAACTCTGTTGCGTTGTCGATTTGATGGACACTGCAGTGGTACCACCTTCCTCGGGATTCCTGATCAAATCGACGAAGGAAACCCATCCATTCCATCGAACGGCTGGCATTGCTCCAGATGATTTTTTAGTCTTGTGTTACTGGGTTTTGGTACTCATTCGATACATTTGGTCGTGGCTCCCAGATGGGTTTCTTCTCAGCAAGCTTCTCACAATACGAAACATACAGCTCTACTTCATAAAGATACTCTAAACTATAACCTTTATCAATTCTACCTGCTATATCAGACATACCGTAGATGTTCCTAGAATCTAAACCACAGATAAAAATTGAAAGATCATAAGTTAGAATACAAGGTTACCTATTCCAATGAGTGAAGCAACTAGCACCATATTCTTCCATTCAGTCGAGTGAATAAACTAGCACCATGTTCTTCCATTCATTCTAACTCCGGATCCAAATGAACATGAGAACTCTTTATATAAATGAAAAGCCCCTCAAAAATAACCTCTCAAAAGTATGGGTAAGTAAAAATAATAAGTCATTGTCAAATCAGCTGGCAAAAACCATAACATCTAACATCCTCCCCTGCCTCATAAACCATGACAACCATACAGTAATTCCATGGTTTGCATGAAAAAAGAGTAAAAGGAAGCGCTTTCTTGGCCTCATACAAGAATTCCCACATAAATGACAGATCAAGTCCTCATAGGAAATTAAGAAGCGGGTCATTTTCCAATCATATTTGTGAACACATGCGCCCGTCATGACTTTTCTCCCCTTCAACGATCACCTTGGAGACCAATTCAACGACGGACTCCGTGGTATCAAGATTACAGGTTGGTGAATGAGATCCTGAAAACTCTCATGGCGGGCTAACGAAATATCGCTATACTTGTGGATATATATATATATATATATATTAAAATTTAGTAAGATAATAAATTTCGTCTCATTAAAAATCATATAATTGTTTTTTTTAAAAACAAAACCAAATACATTTCAAACATTGATGTCACCAAAACTTATATCGTTGAATTTCTAAAAATAGCAGAAAACAATTAAAAAGATGTCAACATTATTGAATGAAATCGTAGACCGCTCGCTCAGTGACTAAAGAAATACGACAAGCTATGCTGACACAATTCCTATTTCCAACCCCACTCGCTCAGTGACTAAATAAATATGACAATTTATGGTGCCACAATTTCTATTTATAACTTCATAGAAAAATAAATGCTGCTTGACATGCAAGGCAAATAATTTTAGCTTTCTGAGTACCAGCACGGAAATTGAAATAGCTGCGTGTAGAAAAAGGACTAAAACTATTTGCCTTGCATATCAGGCAGCATTTACTTTACTATGAAATTAAAAATAGAAATTGTATATCATCTATCTTCATTGGGAAACCACGAGGAGTTCCAGACATGATGTATAACCAATGGCACAAGTTCAAACGGCGGCCAAGTGATGTGTTCCGCAATGTAAAACAAGAGTCCCCTATATAATATGTTGACCAAAACTGAAAAATGGACTAGATGTGACGTTCCCTCGGGTTTTTGACTTGTAAAATGTGAACACCTAAAACAAGAGTCCCCCATATAATATGTTGACCAAAACTGAAAGGTGTGGAACATGTGCGTGTGGTTTCCTATTGAGTGAGGGACTTTATCAGCCCCTAATTTTATGGCAGTTTCACTTGTCACTTTCGAACCTGCCAGTACCGGCTAAACGAGTTTTATTAGATGTTCACCTGTAATTTTTTAACTTTTTTTTTGGACATATTTCAAAGAATAATTTGAATGGACACTACAAGATTTATCATGGGAAGAACAGAATTCTTAAGTCATAACTTTCCCGTTAATAACGTTTATTCATCGAATACTTAAACATATTAAGATAAGTAGGAGATTAGGTAGTTGAATACTTAAATATATTAATTATCCAAAACTTACAAATATCATGAATATCTTATAATAGGAATGGAAACCTATGACCAGCAGATTATATTAAATTATTCGAAATAATATAATAATTTTTTTAACGATTATTAATAAATAATAATAAAAGTAAATAATATAAATTTACAAATCATAATGTTTTTTGAGTTAATGATTCATTATATTAAATTATCATATATGAATCACTTATAAAACTAATTTAGAGTAGATATGGAAGTAAAATATGAGTAGTATTTTTATTTCTTAAATTAAATTTGTATTATTTTAAAATTTCAAAATATTTTATTGCAAATAACATAGTTCAAATTATTATTGAAGGGAAATTAGATTTGCTAATTTAGTAATAAGTAAAGTAAAGTTTTTCGATTTTTGGAAGACCCGTTTCGAACATATAAGTGCGGTTCATCATCACGGCCAAATGAAGAGGTAGACCATGGCAAACGCTTAAATAGAGAGCAATGTAGAGACATAACTTCAAGTAATGACTATATTTAAACACTAATATGTAAATTATAATATCAATTTATTAATATATGAAAAACAAATATTATTAAGTAACCCCTATATTAAACGGCTAGTTTTTGAAAAATAATATTTAAATTAATTTATTAAAACCAAATATTACGAGTATCAAAATTAAGTGTGTATTGGTGAAAACAACAAATCCTATCATAACCTGAATTACATAGAGAAACACAATATCTAAATCATTACATATCACATGATCAAGAGATTGAAGAGGTCACTGAAGCAAGGCCCTAACTCTTGTATTAGTTGGAGCAGAAGGCTTGAGTTCACATTGAAGATGAATTTGTATGTGAACCAAGTGCGCATCTAAGCTAGCCAAACATGAACGTTGGTGTCACTACACTCACTTAATCTCATTCAAGGAAGAGATGATGTAATTTTGGTTTATGTTCTTCTCGTCCAAAACCTGCCCAAAAGAGTTTTCATCTTCCAATGGAGGGTGATGGAGATCAGACACTAAGCTCCTTTTCCCCTGGTATGATCAGGGTCAAGAACCTAATTGGCTACTTCCTCCAGGATTTGAGAGTGAGAGTATGCCTTCGTGATCATTAGTGGTGAGGGTTTCAAGCTCGTGAATTGCTTCATGGATGTCAAGAGGAGTTGCAAAGTGAAATATGGTCACCACTTTTGAGACCTAGGCCTAGGCATGTAGCTAGACTTGCGAGCATCTACCCCCACCTCACCTACAAATATGCATGTGTTTTTTGGACATTCTATATCATAAAGACAAAACCAAGCAAGACAAATATCCTACGACAAAGCAGGACAGAGAACAAGGAAACTAAACATACCCAACCTAAAGAAGAGCAAGGCGAAACAAAAAAAAATGGGGTGGCCCAAGCCAACAAGAAAAGAAAGGCCGCAACTTTAGGGACCAAAGCATACTCCTTTAGATAGGGTCAGCTTCCCAGCGAGAAGCCCTACAAAGAAAGTCACGTTAAACCCCACAAAATTTAAAAGAATAATGCCAAATTATTTGTTGTGATTTAGAAATTTGAGAAATTTGTTGTAATTTATTTTTCCTCTTTTTAAGAAATTTGTAAGGAAAATATATTATATGGTTTTTAAATTTTTTGAATAATTAGGAAAACAGTATGATAGTTCTAATTTGATGGTTATTGATTTATTTGTTTATTCAGTTAGTAATTAGGAAATTGCTAAAAATATTTATCATTAAAAATTACAGGATTAGCTACCATATTTTGATTGACCAATTAGAAATTTTAAGGGTTAGTTTTTATTTGCAACTTCTATAATATGATTCAAAACAATTTGACTTCCATTGAAGAGAAGTTGTTTCTACTAATCTCAATATCTAATTTTATTTGCAATTCCCATAATATGATTCAAAACATTTTTTTGAGTATTTGAGACTTTGTATGTCAAAATTGTTAATTTAAATTATTCAAACTTTAAGAAAATATATTTTTAATAATAATATAAGATGTATATTCCCTATTTTTTCCAATATTGAATTTTAGAAAATATTTTTTTCCTTATCTAATCCAATTGAAACTTGGTAACTATGGATAAAACCTCTCAATCAGAAAATATTGTACCTAAGAATAAACTCCAACAACCAACCAACAAATTATCCTTATATACTATTGTAAATAATAACTCTAAATATTTCAATTCATCTGATATGATTCATGATGGCCCAGCCCTCCAACGGTGCATAAGGGTTATTTCACCCATGTGTGTATTAACTTGAACCTAGTTGGTAACCGTGCTAGGTTACAGGTCCCTCTCGTCCCTTCGTTATTTAAACTTTGGTTATGTCACATGTCACGTTGTGGTGCGGCAATATTAAACACTCCACTTGCAATCTTCATGTATTTATTACTGTCCCTTCTCACCGGTCATAGAACGCCATCTGTCGGTCTCCTCGATCTGGTCACTCCCGTCTTTTGACAAACCCTACACTCGTTTGGCAATCATTCTCATTTGTTCATTGTGTTGCGGCTCTTCGCTCTGCTTTGCCAAGGTATGTTGGTGCCTTCCGGGCTTTTTCTGTTCTGTGCGTTGGGCTGTTATGAGGGCGACAACACCGTCAGTTCCCTGCTCTGTGCTATGGTATGATTGCTGTTACTCTGGACTGTTTCAGTCGTATGGGTTCGTTTCTCTGGTTTGGTAACTGTTGTTTTTAGTTGTGACAGGGTAACCTTCAGTTCCACGCTTCCGGCTTGATTCGTTCGACCTTGCCGCCTCCGAGGTATACAATTGTTCTATGCCATACTTTGCTTTGCACCTTTTTCAGGTTCTTATGGACTCGTTCCTTGTCATTAGGTTCTGGTTGTCGGTTTCGGCCTTCACTTGCAATGCCGCCTTATCAACCACAGGTATACGCCAATGTGCTTGTGGTTTTGTTTTGTTTGCTATGTTAACTCGTTCCCTCCTTCCGGGTTCTGTACTTCCAACAGCTAACCCTCGTCCTCCTCTGTTATGCAGGTTACTTAAAGTGGCTGGTCACCGAGGGCTTGCTTTATCTGCAATTTCCGGAGAGCAGGACAAAGACGGCTAGGCTCAAACAACCGGGTAGGGTCATTCCGACCACGATTCGATTGTTAGCTTTGTGATGGGTTCTGCTACTCCTGGTTCTCGTTCCTTTTATGGTTACAGTCACTTGAGTTGTAGTTGGGTGCGTGTTCCACTCTGTCACTTTATGGCTCGAATAGCCTTGATATGTTGTATTTAGTTTAAAAGATTTCTTTTATAGTCAACTTGTTTTTGTTTGAGCATTGTCTGGCTCGGAAACCCTTCTGTGCATTCTTGCTTGTAATGGATGGTGGTTAAACAGGTTCATTGAATTAAACCATTTCTTATTTGCTTTCGATACTTGTATTATTTTTTCAAATGGGTTGATGGTATCGTATGCGTTACCTGGTAATTCGTTGGTGACTGTTTTGTATGCTGAATGAATCTCTCTTTCCCTTTCGCTGGAAATGGTTCACTGTGTGCAATGTCTCTCCCTTTCGACTTGTGTAGACCCTGTTGGAGTAAATACAGCTCGTTGTTCTATTGATTCAAATGCATTTCTATTCACAGTAGAAGGAATTATGAAATGAACATAGAACTGAACGCATGGAATAATTGGCAATGGATTTAAGTTGGCAAATAAAATGATTTGTTCTTTATTACAGAAAATTGTTTTTCTTTCTGTTTCTTTTCGCTGGAGATTCAACCCCCTTCTAACTATTTTTCCTTTGTTTTAATACTTGTAAGGTGTAACTGCTTCTTGCTTTCGGTTGAACTGTTCAACCAGAATCTGTCCAACTGTTAGCCAGTTCTTTTTCTTTTTTTTTTTAAAACAAAAATAATAACCAAATGCTAATTATTTCCTAAACTAAAACAATTCATAACTGTAATCCTACTGTCTTTAACGGACTTCTGGAAAATGAAACAAATAACAAAAAGAAACAAAAATGACAAGTTTAATAACCTGTCCAGCAATACATGAAGTCTTCGGTTTGTTTTTTTTCTTTTCTTTCAAGACAGTCAACCACCTTCTGTCTCCTCAGAGCTGGATGCTCCTGCATCAGGCTTCCGGGGTGGCAAAAAGTCATGGCTCTGTTCCATGAGGTCGTCGACAAAATAACCTCCTTTGTGTATCTGCGTTGCGTCGAGCCACGAACTGTCCTCTATCGGACGGTCCTTCCACTTGACCAAGTACCGCAGATATTCCTTCCTGTGTGTGCGCCTGGCTACCTGTGTGTCGAGGATCCTCTCGATCTCAAGTGGTTGTGCCATTGGCATCTGTCTCATCCATGAACTTTCCTCACAACTGGTGTCCCGCGGTGGCTTTGCTGCTGCGCTGTCTTCCGAACCAGCGACATAGGGAAATAGATCTCACACGTTAAAGATGGGAGAAATACTGATCCTTGGTGGCAGCTGTAGCTCATAGGCATTTGCAGAAAACTTACGAATGGTTTTGCAAGGACTGATCTTTTTATACTTCAACTTGTTGTATTCCCGTTTTGGAAACCGTTCCTTACCTAAATACGCAAGAACTTCATCTCCAACGTTAAACTGAACTTCCCGTCGCTTTGAATCAGCTCGCTGCTTATACTTTTGGCTACTGTCCTGCAATTTCAGCTTTACCTGCTCACGTAAGTCGCTCATTGCTTGTGCGAAATCTTCCCCACCAGCACTTTGTTTTTCAAGCTTTCCCAAATCTCGTAATTCATGCACTTCGCGTGGATGCATGCCGCATAAGATCTGGAAGGGACTATAACCGGTGCTACGATTAGGTGAATCGTTATATGCGAATTCCGCCTGAGCAAGTACACGGTCCCACATCCGTGAATTTTCGCCTACTAAGCTCCATAGCAAATTCCCCAGACTCCTGTTTACCACTTCAGTTTGTCCATCGGTTTGCGGGTGGTAAGCGGAGCTGAACTGTAACTGGGTGTCCAACTTTTTCCACATGGTTCGCCAAAAATGTCAGGTGAACTTTACATCCCTGTCGGAGATGATGGACCTTGGGAGACCATGCAGTCTAACGATCTCGGTAAAAAATAAATGTGCTACATAAGTAGCATCAGTGGTTTTCTTGCAAGGTATAAAGTGCACCATCTTTGAAAATCAATCTACCACTACCATTACTGAATCGAAACCCCGCTGTGTCTTAGGCAAGCCCAGAACAAAATCCAAGCTGACGGAGTCCCACGGTCTGCTCGGAATGGGTAATGGTAAATAAAGACCTGTATTCTGACTGTGACCCTTTGCTAGTTGACAAGTCTTGCACCTACTTACGTACCTCTGTACATCCCATTGCAACTTCGGCCAAAAATAGAAATGCCCTACCTGTGAAAATGTCTTGTCTATACCAAAATGTCCAGCCAGACCGCCACTGTGTTTTCCCTGAATAATGTTCTCTCGCATAGAACAGTTGGGAATACATAACTGTCCTCCCTTAAATAATAACCCTTCCTGTAAATTGTAGTCCAACCATGGGCTATTATTTCTCAGCAGAGGGTTTTGGCAGGCCTCATAGGCCTCCTTAAAATCTGCATCTGTTTGATACAGTTCCCTCAGGTGCTCAAAGCCTAGAACTTGCATTGTACTTTCCTGTAAGAGTAGGGTCCTCCTACTCAGCGCATCTACCACCTTGTTCGCTTGCCCACTAATATGTTTCAATACAAACGTAAAATTCTGAAGATACTCAACCCATGCTGCATGCTTATGGTTCAATTTATGTTGCTGCATGATGTACTGTAATGCAGAATTATCCGTAAATAACACAAACTCATTACCCAACAAGTAATGTCTCCAATGCTTTAACGCTTGTATGATTGCATAGAACTCCTTGTCATAGGTTGAGTACTTCTGTCTACTCTTGTTTAGCTTTTCACTAAAATACGCGACTGGTCTATCCTCCTGACTAAGCACTCCCCCAATGGCTGTACCAAAAGCATCACAACGAACTTGAAAAAGTTTGTTGAAGTCAGGCAGCCTTAATATCGGCCTTTCGGTAATCTTCCTTTTCAAAATTTGAAAACTATTTTCCGCTGCTTTGGTCCAGTGGAAAGGCTGATTTTCCTTCTTGATTCTATCCAGCATGGGTGCGTAGATCTCACTGAAATTCCTTATGAATTTCCTGTAAAAACTTGCTAGTCCGTGACAACTTCGGACTTCAAATAAACTTCTTGGAGAAGGCCAGCTAACTATAGCTGCCACCTTTTCTGGGTCCATCTTCAGTTCATTCTCTGCAATTACAAAACCTAGGTACACTAACTCCCGCTGAAAAAAGGTACACTTTTTCAGATTGATCAGCAACTTGTTTTGCTGCAGCTTCCTCAACAGACTCCGAACATGCCTAAAATGTTCTTCCTTAGTTTTACTAAAAATCAGAATGTCATCCAGGTAAACTATTACGAACTTCCCAATGAATTCCTTCTGCACCTCATTCATCAGGCGCATGAAAGTACTGGGAGCGTTGCTCAGCCCAAATGGCATCACTAGCCACTCGTACAGCCCTTCATTTGTCTTGAAAGCTGTCTTCCACTCATCTCCTTCCCGGATTCGGATCTGGTGATATCCACTCTTCAAATCAATCTTCGAGAAATAAGCTGCCCCACTCAAACAGTCCATCATATCATCCATTCTCGGCAATGGAAATCTATACCTAACAGTAATTTTGTTAATGGCTCTAGAATCCGTGCACATTCGCCACTCTCCTCCTTTCTTTGGAGCCAAAACGGTCGGTACTGCACAGGGGCTCATGCTTTCTCTAATCAATTCCTTATCCAACAACTCCTGGACCTGCTTCCTAATTTCTTCGTGGTCCTTAGGACTCATACGATAGGCTGCTTTATTTGGCAGACTGGCCCTTGGTATAAAGTCGATACAGTGACTGATACCTCTCCTGGGGGGTAGTTCATCCAGAAGATCATCCACCACGATGTCTCCAAATTCCTGCAACATATTTTGGATTCCCTCGGGCAAGTCTGAAATCTGTGTGTGCAGTATCACTACCTTTGGCCTTCTTATGACAGCAAAATTTACATCACTGTCTTCAAAAGATACAAACCACAGATCTCTTAAATCCAAACTTTACATCATTGTCTTCAATCTGTTTTATAAATTCTTTTCCGCCCATCAATAGTGCTTTTACCCCACTGGTCTCGGCTGCACTCTCCTCCTTAATGGGTACAAGCGTGTGCTTGATCCCATCTTTGACAAACTTATAACAGTTAGTTTTCCCGTCATGAACTGCGCTTCTGTCAAACTGCGAGGGTCGTCCTAGCAGTATATGACAGACATCCATTGGCATAACATCGCAGATAATTTTATCCTTATACCTGCCTATCTGGAACACCACCTCACACCGTTCATCAACTAACAGTTGATGTCCTTTCTGCAGCCATGACACTTTGTAGGGAGTGGGGTGCTTCAGCGTTTTCAATCCCAGTTTCTCCACCATCTCTACAGCCACTAAATTGTCAGTACTTCCACTGTCGATGATCAGCTTGCAGCACTTACCCTGTGACTTGCAAACTATTCGGAACAAAGCCTTTCGCTGGTCAGGTTCTGCAATTTCTTTTGCTGGTTTCAACAAAACCTTATTCAACACCAAAGCTTCGCCCATCTCTGGTGCGTTCTCCACTTCCTGAGGTAATGCCTCAGCATCCTCCGGCTGGGCAACATAAGCTCCTCTCCCGCCTACTGGTTCACCTTCAGGGCAGTCATACGACTTGTGCCCCCACTTGTGGCAACGATAGCAGTGGACAGTTCCCCTGCCCCGACCATTTCCTCGCCCTCGCTGGGCTGGTCGTCCTCCTCTAGTGCTATTGTCCTTCTCTGCTGTTCCTGCAGATTTAGAACTGCTGCCGTCTTCACTTGAACCTGCACCTCTGCCTCTGCCAAAAACCTTTCCTTTTCCCCTGCC
>APFE031748089.1:0-30837 GCA_000404065.3 Pinus taeda
AATTAAAAAATAATTAAAATTGGTAAGATTTGATAAAGATGATATGTTTTTTATCATTTTCACACATATATTCAATTCTAACTCTAATCTTGATAGTCAATATATTTTTCATTTATTATTTATTTCAATTATATCAGTTATAGCAAATATTCTCTTGCAACTATTACTGTAAAAAAATAGGATTAATAACAATACAACTAAAATTAAGATTAGAGAAAGTAGGATTAAAAAAATAATATTAAAGTGGAAGGAAACCTCGATTTGAGAAAGTTTCAGTGATTGTATTAAGATACAATTAACCTCAATGATACAAGGTTTATCTACATTAATCAACCATTTAAATTATGTAGCTATGGTAGTAGATCTATATCCAAATAAAAAAGTACTCCTTAACTCATAATTAATAACATCCATTAGTTATCATTCGGTGGAAATGTATTGAAGTTTATGTTAGAATAATGGTGAAATCTCTAGAAGATTCTTCCATAATTATAACCATTTAAGTATTGTTAGAGCTAATTGAATTGTTTTCTTTAATTATAATTTGTTGGTTGGCAAATATTATGTTCTAGGAATTTGTTCAACAATAATCTAATCCTATATATTTAAGGTTAGTTGGTCTAGTGAATAACAAGTGAATGTTGTGGTGTAGTCTCCTCAGTCAGCGTTTATCTCACCAGAGAGTTGCATCTGTTGCATCCATTCTCCAATTTTGTATTTCTACTTTCCATGTCTTAGTCGCTTGAGTATAGAGGATGATGCTTATCTTTAAGGTTAGTTGCTTTGAGTAAGTCTAGTGAGGCGAAATCATGTCGCTTAGTGGTCTCTATGTGTGGAATCGTTATTTGAAATCATCTTGACTTTATTAATATCATATACTTTCAAGAATCTACAGAATGTAGGTAATAATTTATGAAAAAATAAAAATAAGTATTGTAAAACATGTTCCTATTTTTAATAAATCTTTTGTTTAATAAATAAAAAAATACAAACTCTTTTTTATCATTTGATGGAACTAAGTCAAAATTCTCTACATGTAGATAGATGTGTATGAGAGAGCTCGTTGGTAAACCCTAAAACGATCCAACTAGTAAAAAATTCAAGTTCTGCCTGCATGGACGCCGGAGGGGGCCCCCGTCCTCCCCTCTCTCCTGAGATCGATGCCTTCAAACGTCTGGTAGCCTCCTGCGGCAAGAGGAAAGCAAACCTGGATTAGCAGAAGTTTGTAAAGAAAGTCGAATTCATCCCCTATGTTGAATCGCCTGTGAACGCCTGTGTCGGACTGCATAGAACGCGGGCTCATTGGTCGATTTACAGGCCTCTGGCCCTCTCCCAAAGTTATTGATGGATGGGTCCAACGAAACTGGAGGCCCCTTGTCTCTGAAGGAATTTGAAATCATCTGGTAGGCAGAGGCTATTACGTTTTTGTCTTTGATTCAGCAGAAGATCGAGACCTTATTTTCTGAAACGGTCCATATTTCATGGTCCCCAAGGGCTCTATCTAAACAAATGGACACCAGACTTTGATCCTTCCTAGGATATTCCTTCAGTCGTTCATGTCTGGGTAAGGTTACCCCACCTCCCTCTTCATTGCTGGAACCCAGAATCTATGGAAACCATCGGGAACAAACTAGGCAAATACATTGATAGAGCTGAAAGGAGAACAATATTCGTGTGCCAGAATATGTGTTGAAGTTGACTTGGAGATAGGGTTGCTTGAGGAGATCAAGCTAACCGTAGTCGGTTGGTCTCACATACAGGAACTTAATTATGAATAGCTCCCCTTCAAGTGCTGACATTTCCACTGCTATGGCCATTTCGCTCGAAATTGCAAGAAGAAAACTGAGGAAGAATCTAAAAAAGAGAAGGGCGAACAGTGGACACAAGCCTGAAAATCAGGCACATCCAAGCAGACCAACAAAGCGAAAGGGAAAGGAGGGAATGCAGAGACCGGAGGACCCTCTTCTGGGAAGAGACTACATGAAGTTCAAGCCATAGTAAATGCCACCACATCAACAAATCCTTTTGCTGTTCTAAACCCTCCAGAAGACCAAAACCAACCAAAACTTGAAGAGGGAGAGGTGCAGCAGTATATTGAATAGATAGCAGACGCAGAAATAAACTCAGGATCTCTGGAACAAACTGGAGTAGCCACCTCAGAAATCCCTTGAGTAGACGCAACCCTACAGGAAATCCATGGCTCTCCAGCAAGCGCCATATCCCCACTCCCTTATGCAGAAATGATCAAAAATAAAAAGCTGATAGACAGCCCTGGTTCTTCTAAAGAAGACTCTTTTGAGCGATCCACCAAAAAGGAAGGAAGGAAGTCTCGTAAGGAGATCAGAGAAGAAGAGGCAGAGAGATTAAAGATGCAGGGAAGTCAGTCCACAATCGAAATGTCATTAAGCAGAAACACAAGGGATCGACCCACAAAGGGAGGGCCTACTCCTTCCTTCCCTGGTAAATAATGCAGATTGTCTCTTGAAATCGCAGGGGTTTGGGGAACCCATTGAAAGCTGAAGCAGTAAAATATCTATCAAGAATGGAACCCTTAGATATCCTCCTGCTCCAAGCGACAAAGATAAAAGAGGATGCTCTTCTACCCTTAAGTCGAATCAAGCAGAATAAGAACTCAGGAAAAGCGGTTAGCACCCGAGGTACTTCAGGGGGTCTTGCAACCTTATGGTCAGAGGATATGTTTCAGCTGAAAATCTCCTTCGCAACCCAACATTGGATATACACAAAACTTCATCATCTTCCAAGTAAGATTTCTTTGGCTCTCTTCAATATTTATGTCCCTGTTAATTTCTTGGAAAAGAGGGACTACTAGAATTCTCTCTCAGACTTCCTATAAATCTACACTCCCCCTAACATCATACTGGTGGGGGATCTTAACATCACTTCAGATCAGAAAGAGAAAAAGGGCGGAGTTTGGGGTAAAGATCCCTTCCATGTCTTGGTGCAGTCTCTGATTCTTGCTTGGGACCTCCTTGACCTCAAACCTAAGAAAGGTCATTATACCTACACCAACAATAGAGTTGGTAATGCCAACATTGTTGCTCATCTAGACCGGTTTCTAGTTCAGAGTTCTTTGATGCAGGGGAAGCATTTAATCTCTTCAAAAATTCTGCCCAAGATAACCTCCGACCATAACCCCATCTCGCTGCTGCCAGAAAAAGAGGAAGACTTAGGCCATATTCCCTTTAGATTCAATCCTCTTTGGGTAGCGAGAGAGGGCTTTATGGTCATAGTGGCTTAAGCTTGATCACAACCAATTGAAGGATCCCCCAGTTTTGTGTGGGAGCAAAAACTTAAGTACACTAAATATGCCTTGAAAACCTGGGCAAAAAAAAACCCCTCTCCACTCCAATGAGCAATAGACAAAAGATTGTGCAGGCTTTAGTCGAGATTCAGCTAGGCATGGAAGAAATTGAAACCACCAAATCTCAGCAGCTCATCTCCAACGAGCAATAGACAAAAGATTGTGCAGGCTTTAACCGAGATTCAGCTAGGCATGGAAGAAATTGAAACCACCAAAACTCAACTGCTCATCAAACAGAACACCCAGTTCAACTCTTTTCTCTCCTTTCGCCAAGAAGAGGAGTACTGGTGCCTCAAGTCTTGCAGCCTTTGGCTACAAGCTAGAGATAGAAACACATCATTCTTTCACAGACAATGTAGAGCTCGTCTATCTCAGAATCACATCTTGGAAATATCCACCAGGGAGGGGGAAGTCATCAAAGGACAACCTCTTTTAAAACAGGCCGCCACATCTCGTTTTCTGCAACTGTTTTAGGAGGATGGTTCTTTTAATGATGATCTGGCTGCTGACTTTTTTTCAAACATCCCTTCACTTGTCACTGTAGATTTTAAATGTTGGGTTATTGAAGCCTTTTACTGAAAAAGAGATAGTGGAATTCATATGGTCAGTGGAGCAGGATAATGCCCTTGCGCCAAATGGCTTCACCATCCATTTTTATAGATCTTTTAGGAATGTAATACAATTCAATCTCCTCCGAATGATAAAAGTCGTCCAAAAGAAAGCCAAAGTGGGAAGGTGCACCAACTCCACCTTCCTTGCTTTAATCTCGAAAGAAGTTAACCCAGAGACTTTCGACAAGTTCCGGCCTATCTCACTCTGCAATGCCTCACACAATATTCTTGCCAAACTCTTAGCCAATAAACTCAAGCCTCTGTTAGGGAATCTGATCTCCCCTCTTCAGGGTGGTTTTTTCAAAGGAAGGCACCTCATAGACAATGTGATCCAGGTGCAAGAAGCCCTCCACTCTAGCCACATTCGGAAGGAAAAAGGCATGCTCATCAAGTTGGATATTTCAAATTCTTTTGACCAGGTTAAACTCTCATTCCTCTATAAAATCCTTCTCTCTTTTGGTTTTAGTGCTGAGTTTGTCAACTTGATTAAAGCCTATGCATATAGACCTTGGATAGGACCCCTGGTCAATGGCAGACCTGTTGATTTCTTCCAAGCGACAAGAGGGCTCCGCCAAGAGTGCCCATTGTCACCCTTTCTTTATATCTTGTTGGCATAATCCCTAAGCAGAAAGCTAACAGTTGAAAGGGAAGTAGGCGTTATCCTAGGAATTAAGGAAACAAGAGGTGTGGATCCTATAAATCATGCCCTCTTTGCAAATGACTCTCTCCTTTTCGGAGGGGCCTTGATTAAGATAGCAAGGGATTTCAATGAAATTCTTCAACATTTCTGCTTAATTACAGGAGCCTTGATCAACAAAAGAAAAAGTGTTGTCTACGGTTGGAATGTGGATCATCCAACTATCCTTCGAACTGCTTGCTCCCTAGGATTCCTTGGGCATGACAAATGGGAAAAGATCAAATATCTAGGCCTTGCCTTAACCTTGGGACCAAGCCCTCCCTCCCTCTGGATCGAAGTAATTAGCAAGATAAAAGCAAAAATATCATATTGGGGAGGCCAATGGCTAACAAAGGCTAGGAAGCTGGTTTTGATAAAGGCAGTCCTCTCCGCCCTTCCTATCTTTTAGTCTTCCCTCTTGATAGCGCCCAAGGCTATCACGGAATAGATCTCCAAGCTCCTTCGGGACTTTCTATGGAACGGGGGTAAGGGCAACCAAAATAAGTTACATCTGGTAAGATGGGATATCCTTAAAAGACCTCTCCAGGAAGGTGGGTTACAGATTCGATATCCAGGCCTAGAAAATTTGGCTCTTGGTGGAAAAATCATATGGCAGCTGTATGCAAACAAAAAACATCATGTCAGCAAGATCCTCTGGATGAAATACGTAAAGGGAGGCTCCTTGAGAAACCTTACAACAGCATCTACTCCAACAGGAGCATCAATTTGGAATTTAAGCAGAATATGCATCAATCACTTACAACAACATTTATACAAAATCTCGGGCAATGGTCTGAGAACCTTACTATGGGAGGATACTATTCAAGGAAATGCCCCTTTGTCCTCCCTAAATTCCTGCAATGAGTTAAAGATATGGATAGTGAACAAAGGTCTCCTCCAACTTGCAGACATTTTCTCTTGGGACAGAAAAGGGAATTGGGAAGGATGGACTTTTCTAGGGGTCCCAAAACCTCTTCACGCTCAAAAAAACTTGTTGTATACATCTCTCTCTGGCCTCACCCCTGTTCACTTCTCATCCAAGGTCAAATGGGGGTGGGAAGAACATGAATTTACATAAAAACTCAAGTTTTCTCCTCTTTACAATCTACTCATGCCCCTTCACTTACATCAAAGCTCTGGAAATCAGTTTGGTCCCCCTTCAACCTACCAAAGGTGAATTTCTTCACATGGTTACTCATGCATAGAAAGGCACTCACAGGTGAAAATCTAAACAAAAGAGGGTTCCACGGCCCCTTTAGATGCTGCTTATGCAACTTTGTTGTTGAAACCTCTAATCATTTACTGGTTGACTGCGATTTCACACAAGCAGTCCAGAATTTGATCCTTCATAGTCTTAGTGCTCCCTCCCCCTCCCAAACATCTGTCGTTTCTCTTTACATCTCCTAGATAGACCAAAATCCAAAGAAAAAAGCTAAAAACGCAGTCTTTAACAACATTTGATAAGCTATTCCAAAATGCCTTTGGTGGAAAGTGTGGTTGGCTAGAAATGACTGTGTTTGCAACAACAGGCTTCTTAATTCACTGGTAGTGGCGGTTAAAGTGAAAGCCCTCTTGCTGGAAATTGCATGTAAATCAGCTCATGCCTCCTCTTTACCTTGATAAGCTTCTGCGTGGCTAGGATCCTACTCGACAGGAGAGAGGAACGATTCAATCAGAAAACCGTTGAATGCTCCTTCTTGGCGCTTGCGACTCACTGAAGGTGACTTTCACACGTGGTGGCAGGGGACCTCAAAAGCCATGATCTTCTTTGATGGAGCGTACAAGGGGAACCTAGGAACTATAGGTGCAAGGGGTTTGATCCTTTCCCCGGATAGATCGAGTGAAACCGGCTTCTGTGGGGGCCTAGGCACTAGCTCGAACAATCAAGCAGAGAGTTACAATCTCTTAAAAGATTGTCAAATTACGAAGGAACTAGGTTATAAAATAATTCAAATTTTTGAAGACTCAGAGCTTTTGATTAAACTTTTAAACTCCGAAGATCATTTTTGTAATCTTGCATTAAAAAAAACTCTACAGTGAATCCGAAACACTTTGAAAGATTTTGATAGAGTTAACTCTTACCACATTCTGCGAGATTTAAACAAGCAATCAGACTCTCTGGAAAATAAAGGTTGTTTGCTACCTCAAGGAAACCTTAGTCTCAATGGAGGACCCTGCTCACTTCATCCTCTGCCTTAACCAAGCTACAGCAGGCAGATCTGCATTCATTGGCCTCAACACTCAGATTGAGCATTGTACTAAGAATTTTGAAATAAAACCTAGACGTGAAGGAGATGTTCATTTAAAGGCTCTCTAGAGAGATGTCAGGCTTCCAACCATCTGCGTTGTGCAAACCTCTAGCCACCAACCTCTTTCCCCCTCTAGCAACCAATTCTGCCTCTCTACCTCCCCACCATCAGTGCCTCTCCTCCCTGCCAGTCACACTCAGGAACGCCAAGCAGCAAGCAGAAGGAACAGTAAGCAGCCGCATCCAATAGAAGGAACATCATGCAGAAGGAACAACACAACAACAGAAGAAACAACACAACAACAAAAGGAACATCACAACAACGGAAGGAACAGCCGCAGCCAACAAAAGGAACAGAAGCATAAGGAACAACACAACAATAGAAGAAATAGCACAACAACAGAAGGAACATCACAACAACAGAAGGAACAACACAACAATAAAAGGAACATCGAACAGAACCAACAACACAACAACAGAAGGAACAACAAGCAGCCCAAGGGGAAAAACAAGGAAGCAAACCAAATGGAATTCAAGACAAGAAGAATCAGCCCTCTCAGGAGTAGTCAGTCTACAAACCATGAAAAAATACCAGAGAACCAATGTTATGTAAATTTGCTTTACTAGTAGGACAATATGTTAGACAGTATTCAAGAATAGCTACAGAAATCTATGAATTTTTTAATATAAACACAGGAGAAGGGACTGCATTCCTAGCACATTCTCACGGCTTAGTTTCCACTTATGCTACAGTTGATTATAATAAGAGCTTGCTCCATCACAACTTTTGGTAATATATCCACTATCAGATCTTGTTAAAAAAAAAATCTCTACATGTAACGTAATAGAAACTACTTATTAGGGAAGCATGGGTAACATAATAGCATAGTTGATACTGGAGTTCTTAATTCATAAGAAACATAATTGATTTTTTAGTTTTTAATTTGTAAGAAATATAAGTGAAATGTAACAAAAAATTATGCAACAACTAAACTTTTTCATAACACAATAGAGTAATTATTTTTGCATAATTCTTATCATCATAGATCTTGGTGTAAAGATTTAGATTACACGCTTCATTAGGCTATCATAATAATTTTATGAGTAGTTCTTATATCATTCATGATTTAGGTTCATTTAGTTTTGTGTAAATTAGCTACACAAAATCATTAAGATAAGATCATAAAGTTTCAGTTCATATAAATTCATACATAAATTGAATTAAATTAGTTTGTAATCACTTGGTTCATGTTAATAATTAAAAATATATATTTTTGCAATTTTTTTATAGCAGGGACTATGCTACCATGTAGCCTTTGTTAAAAGTGGTTTTCATGATGACGATGATTAATGTTTAGGTAATAATAAATATTTTTTTATTAATGGTTGTTAAATTTTATGTGAGTAAATGTTTATATAAATTTTAGTTGATTTGGTTAAAAGAGTTACTAGATATGTCTTAATCATATGTGTTTTTTAAAAGTGGGTTTAAATGATAAAGAATTTGATTTTGATGAAAGAAATGTTAAGAAGTTATATATATATATATATATAAAGGTAAAATGAATGATAATAAGATTATTTTGGAAATAACATAAGGTAGGAAGACAAGGGTTTGAACACCTGCAGCGAAGGCAGGCTCTGTATCTTTGCATTTGCAGCGACGGCAGGCTCTGTTATTCTGTTGCTCTCGGTAAACAAGGACGGGTATAGATCCTTCTCCTTCAAGGAACGAGGGTACACACTTTCATGGAGCCCCAGTCCGGGGGGGGGGTGATGAACCTCCCCCACAAAACAACAATGAACTGTTCGAGAATTTGGCAGGGAAGGAAGCCCCAAAACGGAATGGGGAAAACAATGGTCTGGAAAGCCAACGAGCAAAACAAAGGGAAAAATCACCATAAGTTCATTTTGCTACATGCAAACCAGTTGCTGCGATTCGCCCAAGGGTTGAACTGCCAGGACATCGAATCGAAGCAAGAATCCAGTTCATAAAAGATCATGCTTTAATAGGGAAGTTTATAGGTCTGTGGCCAACCAAAAAAGCTTTGAGAAGCTGGATAAACACGAAATGGAACCCTAAGGGGCATATCACCTTGCAGCTGGGGCCGAAAGGTTTTTTCACAGCTATCTTCAATTGCTTGGAGGACAGAAATAGGGTTCTCGATGGCGGACCTTATTTCTTCAACGCGGCTGGTTTGTTTCTCGGGTGCATCGATTCAATCCAGATACGGTGGACCTTAGCTGGGCTCCGGTGTGGATTCACTTATACTCACTCCCTGCGGAATATTGGGAGGAAGAATCTCTGAAGGCGATAGGAAATACCCTGGGTGAGTTTGTCAAAACAGCAGAGGAAACGAAAACAGGTAGATATACCTCTTACGCCAGAATCTGTGTATACATGGATCTCAATCAGGCTCTTCCAGATGCGGTAAATATTTCTTACTTTGACAATGAATGGTTACAAATTATTGACTATGAACATGTGCCCTTTCGATGTCGAAGATGTCATGCCCTCGGGCATTTATTTAGAGACTGCCCTTTAACACAGAAACCCTCCCCTGCATCGGATCCGGAAGCCTCTGAAGGAAATGGATTCATCAAGGTTGCGAATCGCCGAAGAGCACATAAGAAGCCAGCCCCAAAACCAAAGGTAGCGCAAACCAGCCAGCCAAGGCCTTCCACAAGCAATAGTTTTGGAGCCCTGGCTGACCAGTCAGAAACACAAATGAACTTGTCAGAGCCAGAACCCATGAACGATGAAAATCCAAAAAAGGAAGATCCAAAATGCCACAATCAGATACTCACAGTAAGGAAGCTTTGATCTTAGACAAACAAAAAGAAATATTATGGAGTACCCAAGCTAGGGAACCGGAGAACCCAAACACAGATACCCGCACAGAAGAAGAACCAATGGAAGAACAAGATTATTCTCAATTTATGGAGGAAGAAACAGAAACAATAGACATTGAGGATTTAGACCTTCCAAGTCTTGAAAAAGCATGCACAACAAATAACTTCGACAATATTCCAGCAGGACAACTTAAGAACCTGGAAGAAGTTCTATCACGAGCACAGAGGCAGAAATCTCTGGGTATATAGATAGGAAGCCCTTGGGATGGAAGACTCATTGCCAAAGATATCAAAAAGCGAGGAAGGAAAACCATTCTTCAAAGAACAATCAAGGTTGGGCAAATCTTAGTGGATTCAGGCAGGTATGCTAAGCTAACTAAGTATTATCGTCCTGAAAAAAATCTTTCTCAATGAAGCTAATCTCTTGGAATATTAGAGGGCTCAATGGCCCCAGGAAAACCTGACTCCTCAAAAACATGTTAAAGCAAGAAAACCCTCAGGTTCTATTCTTGCAAGAGACAAAGTGCGATTCCAACGTACTTGATAGACTAGCCACTAAATTCTGGCCTGGAAATCATAACATAGCAGTTGATGCAGATGGTGCCTCAAGAGGCCTAGCTATTCTATGGGATTCCAGAGCCATGGAGCTCAACAACTTTCATGCACATAGGAACTTCCTTCAGGAAACTTTTCATATTTTGGGTACAAACCAATATGGACTTCTGACCAATGTTTATTTCCCACAGGAAACGCATCGAAAAGCGGAGATCCTAAACTCCATCTCGACTCTCAACCAGAAAAGACCACTCCCACTTTGGATCACAGGTGGTGATTTCAACATGATCAGAAGACTGGATGAAAGAAGAGGAGGCAGATGCAGAAGCTCTCAAGAAGGATCGCTCTTGAAGGATTTCATCCAAAATAACTGGCTTATCGACCTCCCTTCTAATAATGGAGTTTTTACATGGAACAATAGACAAGCGGGAAGCTTGCAAATCGCATCCCGGCTGGATAGGTTTCTACTCTCCGATAATGCCATTCATCTTGGGGGTGATTTTGCGGCCTCCATCCTGCCCTTCACTGGTTCTGATCACTGGCCCATTTCACTTCACTAGTCTCGCCCGGGAAACAACATCCACAGAACTTTTTGCTTTGAAGCCTTCTGGATGACCCATCCAGACTTTCACAAGTTAATTAATACAGAATGGAAAAGCTTCCATCCACCTCCAGGCTCCAAAATGTTCCAATTGCAACAAAACTCAAGCACCTAAAAGGTAAGATCAAGTACTGGAATCGTACTTCATTCGGCAATATTTTTCAGGGGAAAGCGAACATTGAACTGGACATGAAGCAGCTACAGCAAAAGATCATCACTCTCGGCAGATCATAGGACCTAGCAGAACAGGAAAAAACCCTTGAATTGCAACTTGCAGAAAAGGAAAAGCAGGAAGAAACGTTGTGGAGGCAAAAATCAAGAATCAAGTGGCTCAAAGATGGTGAAAAAAACACCAAATTCTTTCATAGCATCACAATCCAGCGCAGGATGCACAACAATATCGCCCACATCCAAAATGAGCAGGGCACCAGAGTAGAAAAGCATGAAGATATAGAGGCTGAACTCCTAAATTATTTCAAGCAGGTACACAGAGAACCAAACAAAGACCGTTCTCAGGCCATTCAAAAAATCACAAGCAATATCCCCAAACTCATTTCAGATGAGCATAATCAAATGCTCCTCAAGTCTGTTGATCTTCAAGAGGTCGAAATAGCAGTGTGACAACTAAAAGCCGGAAAAGCCCCAGGACCGGATGGATTCACCTCCAACTTCTTCCACAACTTCTGGGACCTAATTAAGAATGAGGTATGGCAGGTCGTGGAAGAGTCTCGCTCTCTCAGATGGATGTTTCCAGGGATAAATGCTACTTTCATAGCCCTGATACCCAAGGTGGAGAAGCCTTGCAAGCCGGATAAGTTCAGGCCGATAGCCCTCTGCAACATAATTTATAAGATTGTCTCAAAAATCATAGCCAACAGACTTAAGCTTCTGCTTCCTCTGATTGTCTCGCCTGAACAATCCGGATATGTTGAAGGAAGGCAGATCACGGACAGGATCATCCTTACTCATGAAATCATTCATTCCCTGAAGATCTCCAAGAAGCCAGGTATGCTTCTCAAACTTGATCTCTCCAAAGCTTTTGACAGCCTCAGTTGGAAGTATATTGAAAAGATTCTTCTAGCATTTGTTTTGATGCTTCCTGGGTCCATTGGATTATGAGCCTCATATCTTCCTCTTTCTTCTCTGTTCTAATTAATGGCATACCCTCCGAGACCTTTCATCCTACCAGAGGCATTAGGCAAGGCGACCCCCTCTCCCCATTCCTGTTTATCATTATGGCGGAAGGTCTAGGGCGAAGTATTAAACATGCTCAGCAAGCTGCCCATCTCAAAGGCCTCTCCTTTCACAACTCCCCTATTTTCACCCATCAGCAATTTGTGGATGACAATATGCTTTATGGGCACCCCTCAGTCCAAGAGGCCAGGCAACTTAAAACTCTTTTAACAAACTTTTCAGATGCCTCTGGTGCCTCTATAAATCATTCCAAATCTCAAGTCTTCTTCTTTCACACTCCCTCTGTTATTCAGTCAGCCATCTTACGCATCCTAAGATTCTCCTCTGCCAAACTCCCCTCCTCATATCTGGGAGCCCCTCTCATAGCCTCAGGCTTAAAGCACTCCTCCTTGAGAACCCTCCTAGACAAACTGGAAGCGCGGCTCTCCTCCTGGACCCACAGATCTCTTAACATGGCTAGCCGTCTAGTTTTGATTAAAGCTGTCCTTCAAGCCATGCCCCTATACCTTTTTTCCATCCTTGCAGCCCCTAAATGGGTTCTCAAAGAACTCAAATCTATCCAAAAGGCATTTCTCTGGGGTAGCAGTGGACTTCAGCGCAAATGGGCTCTTGTCAAATGGGAAACTGCTTGCCTTCCGAAAAAAGGAGGTGGCATTGGATTAAGAGATCCCACTCATAGCAATGCTGCCATGGGCGCTCGAATCTGGTGGAAATGGCTTTCGGGCCCTCCCACTCCTTGGGCTATATTATGGATAGCCAAATATGTGGGAAACTGTCCAAGGGAGGAACTTATCAGAATATCAGAGACTTGCAATGGCTCAATTATATGGAACTCAGCAAAACAGCACAAGAACCTCATTCAACAGCGCAGCTTTTGGGAAGTGAAGAACGGTGATCAGGCCAGATTTTGGGATGACTCTTGGCAACAGATGCCTAAACTCAGGGACCTCTTCCCACCTAACGTTCCCCCGGAACAGGAACTGCACCCCGAATACACGGTAAGGAACTTTTGGCGCAATACCTCCCAGCAAGACTACAAAGAATGGCTCAAGGCAACTCAGGTCATAGCTCAAGGGGCAAGGCAAGACCAACAAACTCTGGACACATAATTAACAAAAAGGAAAATACAGTACTCTGAGGAGAAAGACATTCTCAGATGGGGATACGAAGAAAGAGGTACCTATTCCACCAGAGAGGCATATAATATACTCGTCAAAGATCAAATAAGGCTTGATCTGCTATGGAGTAAAATATGGGATCCTTCCATCTGGCAGAAAGTATCTACCTTTCTTTGGCTCCTCTGTCACAAGAGGATTCTTACATGGGACAATTTGAGAAAGCGAAATTTCAATGGCCCCTCCATATGCTTCAACTGCAAAAAAGAAGAGGAAACCATTGAACACCTCTTGTATTACTGTCCGTTGGCCCACAAGCTCTGGCAAAAAATAAATTTCTGTTGTCAGAAAGAGGGAGGGGCGAATGGAGACATAACGGTTACAATTCACAACTGGGACCCCCACCCCTTTCAAAGCAAAATCCTGAATTTTCTCTGGAAGCTCATCCCAGGTTTTGTAACATGGGCCATATGCAAGGAGCGAAATGGTAGAATTTTCAAAAACCAATCCAAACCACTGGACGAGATATGGAAAATCATAAATCAAAACATTGAAGAAACCTTATCTCTAAAAACATGGTACCAAGAGGATTTCCCCACTCTCCCTCAGGAACAATCAATATGGAATAACTGGAACTTCCATAGAAAGCAAGATCAGTTGATCAAAGGAACAAAGCCTCAAAGAGATACCTCAACGATGAAATGGTCACCCCCCCCATAAACATGTATAAACTCAATTTCGATGGGGCTTCAAAGGGTAACCCAGGGAATTCTAGGTTTGGAGGGATCTTCAAAGATCATAAAGGAGCCAATATCATAACCTTCTTGGGCTCACAAGGGTGGGACACCAACAACTCTGTTGAGCTAGAAGGTCTTTGGCAGGGGCTACTACTAGCGCAAGACAGGAATCTCTTCCCGCTCCTAATAGAGGGAGACTCTCAAATCCTCATCCAAATGGTCTCGAAAATGCTACAGGGATCCCCGTCCTCCAAGATCAGTAACAGTTGGAGAATGGCTCAACGGCTATTGCATATTGAGCGCTGGTTTTGTTCCCACAGAGCAATCTCCTTCATCCACATTCAAAGAGACGGGAACAAAGTTGCAGACCTCTTAGCTAATATAGGAGTTGATAGTGGACGGCATCTACATGTCGGATCACCAGCAAATCTAATCTCTGAATCTCAGCTCCTCGACTTCAATAATCTGGTGCAGGAGGAAATGCCTAAGATCGAAGACATTCTCCCGAATCTGGGTGGCAGAGGTGTTAGCGCAGCTCTCCATGCAAACAGTTAATACCCAGTACTGCCAGCTGCAGAGTAGCGTGGCCTCCCGGGATGTTAACTCTTGCGAGCGGAGAATGGTTATTAATGCAAGATTGGGAAGGGGATTTTCATTTATGCTCTGCGTCGATCGATGCAACATTCTTCATGTTATAACCATGCCGATCCACAGCTCTCTCACCCGGCTATGTGCTCTGTTGCACGGAATTAGAACCAGGTTGACGGAAGCGGTGGGTGATGGAGTAAATTCGGGGCACTGCCGCAGGCTCAAAGACATTTCTCTCAAGGGTAATTTATCCCCTGTTCTAAATTTCTGCACTCTGTATATGTTTTTCATCTTCGTGGTTGTCTACACGCTCAGTCACACTGTGGTGTTGGTCGATAGCTCGGTGGTGTTGGTCGACAGCTTTGTTGGGCATCCCTCTTGCTTCACCTGTCTCCATCCTGGTGGTCATCCTGTCCATAACCCTTTAGAGGCCTACCTTCGTTATGTTATAATGGTTCGTTCTGGCAAAAGGCATCATTCTGGGGGACGTCGTGACAACCGTCTGCGTCCTACAACTGGTTTTGCCATGGAAACAACCACGGAACCATTCAATCCCTCCCCCGTCCATGAAGCTGGGATGTCTGTAAGCTCTGGTCGGAAACCTAGGCCAAATAGTGCTTTTCAAACAATGCACTTCAAGTTTCAAAGTAACCTGCACAGGCCCCTGGTAACTGCCCACATCACCCTTATGCTCTCGGAAGAGGAAAACCTTTTCACCCCCTTGTCCTGCATCGCCCCTGATCCCTCTCCTGGCAGTGACAATTCCTCGGATAGTGACAGCAAGGAAAATTGGGAAAAAGAAAAAGATGAACAAGAGGCTTCTCTCAAAAATCTTCCTCCTCTGGACGACACAGTACCTGCATCTGAGGATAAAACTCATGGCGAAGCAGAACATGCCATAACTATCCCTGACAGTGACTTAAGTGGTAATGAAGGTCTTAAGGATGGCGACACTGCTCGGGATGAGAAGAAGGATAATGACCCAACAAAAGAGAAGTAATGCCTCCTAGGACTGTCTCTTTTTGTTTCGGCTCAGGTCTTAGACTTATGGTCGGTTTTCTGTGCATTTGTCCTACTGGTTTGTGGCTCCCAGATGGGATTTTGATAACTCTGTTTTAGTTGGGTTGCAATGTTTTTGTGTCTCTGTACTGGCTCAGATTTCCTTCTCGGCGACACATGTTTCTCTCTATGTATGCTTTCTGGTCTCTTGCACTCTGTAACTGTTTTCCCCAGCTAATGTATGTAATGGGGCAGTTTTGGTTTTCGAGTGCTGTAATGCCTCGCTCATATGTAAAAATATTTTGCCTTTCAGTTAATAGAAGTTAGTATTTGCAGAGAGAAAAAAAAAGATTATTTTGGTTTTTAATTTATTAAATTTTATTTGCAAATCACTTGATATTTAAGTCATCAAAATTATTTAAATATTATTTACATATCATACTCTATACCAACCAATATTCATGATTAAATTTAACCTTGTGAAATTTAAAATTGATAATCTTTTCACCATAAAATATTTTAACGTAATATCCTTTCAGCAACACCCAATAAATTATAAATCATATATATGAATTTAATTAAAAGTGCAGTTCCTTATGATATCTTGTTAAGTGAAATAAGGACTGCTCCTATTGAAGCAATTGCTATGCTGCGAGTCATAATGTATTTAAAAAAAAATTGAGCAAATGGAAGAGGGTAGATGGCCTAAGGTTGTCTTTAATGATAGATTGTGCAAGAGCAAAAAAACTTGGATGCAGCAAAATAACAAATGGTTTAGTAAATGGGGTATTTGCTTAAACGCGTGTCCTATAAACAACAAAGAGATAAAAGCTTTTGTTATGGAAAAGTTCCACAAACATACTTGGGATAAGGAGCTAGGAAGAAAGAAAAATTACTATATTGAAGTGTTTAATCCCACTCATAATCATCAACCAAAAGCATAAATAGAGGCCAATATCTCTTGGAGAGCCAAAATTCTTATTGCTCAATGAAGGACTAATTCTCATCAACTCCGTTGTGAAACAGGGCGCTGGAAAAGGCCAAAGGAAGTGTGGGAGGAAAGGGTATGCATTTTTTGTTCTTCCGGAAAAGTGGAAACAAAAAAACATTTCATTTTAGAATGTGAGGCCTTCAAAGACAACAGGGAAAGTTATGCAGATATTTTGGCAGCTAGCTCTTGGGATATTCTATTTAGTGAGGGGTTTGTCGAGAAGCTGGGAACATTTATTGTGAAGCTTCACAAAAAAAGGGTCGAATACATCAAGCAGATGAAGAAGCAATTTGTCCCATAGGCTATCTTTAGCCTTGTGGACATTAAAATAATTTCTTTCTTTCTTTCTTCATATTTATATCATTTTAATGAAAGATATACTAAATACCAGTGTTAATTATTGTAATATCCATAGCTAGCATACATTGCATACTTAATTATTAACATGGAATAAACTCGATTTATGAATACCATGAGATAGTTAGGGTTCGGTATGGTGAAGCTATCGGAGAGTAACTGTTTTTCTTACATGAAGAGATGATATTGATATAAGGAGAATAGGCATATCAGTTTTTTACCTCGGAGAATGGTCGTTGCTATCATAGGCCAAATCACGAAAACACAATAAAACTACATCTTGGAAATTTCCTTCTATTTTTATCTCTAGGCTCGGAAAAAGAGGAATAATCATTTTTGGGAGGTTTTTGAGAATTTGTTCAACAGTTGACGAATATGGAGAATTAATCATTCTAGCATACATTGAGAATGATTGGTATGTCCCGGATGCAAGTGCTCATCACAATTAATAGGTTGGCGGCAGAACGGGATGGCAAGTGGCCTTGCCACATAGCCCTCCGTAATCTTGCACACCAATCCATAAAATGTATTAACATTGGCCATAAATGGCAATTAAGCCGGCACTATCTTCAAACCGCCTGCATCTACCCACCTTGGCTTGGCTCAATGGTGACTTCTGGTAATATTAACTCCACCGCCCCAATCTCTAATCCCCTGCCTCTGCAATGCCAATGTCCTTTGGCAGCAGTGGAACCTAGCTCTCGCACTGCTATGGGCAGGAACTGCAGCATCCTTTGCTACATTAATCTCGGCCTGGGCATTCATTTTACTCAAAGCTTGGTCTGCAATTTCATCTTCCACCCTGTGTCTGCAATTAATACTTCCTTTGAGCCAACCTCTGAACCTATTGCACCCTCTCATCACTCTGAGTCGTCTCCCTATAGACATCCTCCTACCCCTGGTGTCAATATGCCCAGAACTTGTCATAGAATGCGTAGTCGAAGAGGGGGCAACAGAGGTAGATTGACTTGCTCTCCTCTATCTTCAACCTCTAACACCTCCTCCCCTTCGGCTCAACTGACTTCAGACCATTACCCAAATACTTGCAGTGGCAGAGGCCACTCACGACCTCTCTGCCTCCAACCGACGCATTCTGACTCGCCACCCATTGAAACTCCCTCAAGTCCACAGCCGCCCCTCTACTCAGCCCAATTCATCTACCATTGTTCCCTGAACCAGCCCATCATAATTTCCACCATCTCCATTACCTTCCACGAGGAGGAGCCAACCACAGAAGGTGGACGTCATACCAGCGCTGAGCCATCCAGGGTCGAGGGGAGCACACACTGCGCAAAGGCAAAGCAGTGCACTCCTCCGGACAAGCAAACTAAGGTAGAGAAGAACCATGACCATCAAGCAAAAGACGACATGGATCCTTACAGACGTTTTGTTGTGGAGGAACACCCAAAGCAGCGAGAAGATGACACAGGAGCAACGCAGCAGGCAGAAGACGACATGGATGAATACAGGTGTTTCATTGCTAAGGAACACCTGTCGCTACCGCATAACACCTGACTTGCCAGCATGAAACCTGGCCGACCACACAACTTGCCACGTGTGCTCGAGTCTCAGGTTTCAGGAGTTATGATATCTGGTTTTTTCGAGGTTTTTAGGAAAACTTGTTGTCATATGGTTAAATACTATGCGTAATTGTTGGTTTCCCCTGCGTGGGCAGCAAGATAACACATGCAATTTTATTTTTAAACTAGACTGGTTTCCCATTATGGGCAGTCCAGACCTTGTTTTACTGGTTTCTGCCCTAAATCATGGCACGGACATGCAAAGGCCAAAGCCTTAGTGTACCATTATGTTTCAGTAATAGATTTTAGCATAATTTAGAAGAAAAAAATGATTGTTATGACAAATTAATTGAAGAAAAATATGAATGTGGATGTAAAGAAAGAAATGATTAATTTCTTAATTTTTTTAAAAGAATTGTATATTATATTTAAAAATAAAAAAATTAACGAAAGAAGTTAAAGAGTGTAATTTGTGAAATATTTTAATGGTTGGTGAAAAATTAAAGAGAAAAGTTAATTAGATTAATTTTCTTGAAAGGGTTTTTATGAATTTGTATGTAAAGATTACTTTTGTTGTTTATTTAAAAACTACAAGGGTTTGAGTGCATAAAGGTTGTCTAGGAATTTATGCATGAATAGATGAAAAAAAAAATCTTTTAAAAGATGCTTATGATCTTGTCCATACAAGAATAAAAATGCATGCTTGTATCTTGAAAGAATTATGTGCATTGAAAGAAGGGAGGTTGTATTTAGTTATTGTGATATAGAAAATATGTTTTTGAATGTATATAAAGAAAGTTATTATGTTATTTTTCTTGGAAAGAATAGTCTCTTGAAAATATTTTCGGTTTTAATTATTGTGATATAGAAAATATGTTTTTGAATGTATATAAAGAAAGTTATTATGTTAATTTTCTTGGAAAGAATAGTCTCCTGAAAATATTTTCGGGCTTAATTATTGTGATATAGAAAATATGTTTTTGAATGTATATAAAGAGAGTTATTATCTTAATTTTCTTGGAAAGAATAGTCTCTTGAAAATATATTGGGGCTAGACAAATTGTTAATTTTTTTATTTAGGTGCATAAATGTTTTTGAATGTATATAAAGAAAGTTATTATGTTAATTTTCTTGGAAATAATACTCTCTTGAAAATATTTTCGGGCTAAATAAATTGTTAATTTCTTGATTTAGGTGCATAAATGTTTTTGAATGTATATAAAGAAAGTTATTATATTAATTTTCTTAATACTCTTGAAAATATTTTCGTGCTAGATAAATTGGTAATTTCTTGATTTAGGTGCATAAAAGGTTAAGTTATCCTTCTGGTTTTTATGCATAAATGATAGTTATTTATGTTAATTTTTTGAAAATGAAGCATGAGAAACTTGCATTTAATATTGTCTTCCTTTGGAAGAAGTATGTAATTGTTTACATGAAAAAAATAGTTAATGATGGTAGAATTATAGAGAAGGGAATATGTGTTGAGTACACTAAAGAAGAGCTATTATGATAAGCTCTTGCATGCACAAAGAATATTCATGGTGTTATAAAGATATCTTCTTTGTTGGATAGAAGTTGAGCTATATTTCTTTAGAAAAATTATATGTCGTTACTTTTATGCTCTCATAGCTATTATTTTAAGTTTATTTTGGAATCTAATGTATATGCATGCAAGACTTATGTTAGCATTCGTTTGGAATAATATACATTTTCCACGTGTTGTGTTAAGCCTACATTGGAAAATATCATTTATGAAAGTATATGCATTTGCATGAGTATGAGTAACATTCATTACGTTAACTTCCTTGCATGCATCAAAAGTAATAGCTAAAGGGCTAGTTCTTTTGTTAAATTTAAAGTAACTTGAATGCACGATGTGTTAGTTTCCTTTAAAGGGATTTTTGGACAGTCATAGTGATTTGTCTTGTACGAATGTGTGTCTGTGCGAGAAGGGTCGTAGCAATGTGGGGTTTATTTTGACATGCTTGATAATTATTTTCATTCATTTAATGCATGAGTAGTGACGTTAGAAGAAGCATGTTGTGATATTATGTTTACATCTCATCTATGCACGTGAATAGATGTTCAAGGATCACTTTTAAATATTGATTATTGGTTTATTAATGTTTTATGTAATCATGATATCAAAACTTATTGACGACAACAATGACAGGAAATGATCGTGCCTTGTGAAAGGATAGATTACGTTTAACATTGTGATAGGTAAAGAATTAATGGTCCATGCAGATGAGAGTGAGCTGCAGGATGGTCCACTGATGGAACAACCAGGCCACAAAGATATAAAGATTGAATATTTATGGGTAAATGATATCAAGATGATTGTAATAGCTTTTAGCTAGATACTTTGTATTAAAATGACATTTCATTGTAATATTTTATGACAATGATTAAGGGATGGACTCCCTTATAAGCCATTGAGAGAGGGGTGAACATCCTCACGAGCATTTAATAATAAAATTAAATGTTTGTTGATTTTCACTCTATGGGTGTTCAATGATATGATTGTTTATTGTGCCAATTTGATGATGTTGGTTCCTTGCATGATGTGATGTTTATAATATCATGTGATTAACTAATCAATTTAAAAGAATCATGAAAATGATGCAAGGTGACATCAGAGAGTTTATGTTAATAAGCTACAACAGTGCTTGTTATTAGTTATGTAACTTACTCTATGTGGTGATGAAAATTTTATCTAATGACCCATGAGTAAATTATATAAAAAAAATCTAACTCCATACAAAATTATGGGAAAAAAATATTACAATTAACATATAGAAACATAATTTTTTATTAACAATAACTTAAATAATAAAATCTTTTATACCAGAGGTAAATTAAAAGGTCTAAATTATAATAAGATTTGGATTCTCTCAATTATAATACTTGTTTGGTGATTCATGAAAATGCATACCAAGAATGTTATCATTATTCTATAAAAACATAAACCTTTATTAAATTATCCAATAGAAACATAAACTTTTATTAAAAATAACTTAAATTAAATTTTCTAAATGATAAATTATAATAGGATTTGGATTCTCTCAATTATAATACTATTCGATGATTCATGAAAATGCATACCGTCTCAAAAATGCATGCCTTGGTTGCCTTACAAAAATTTAAATTTAAGTGATGTTAATGCAACAATCATGCTTTTAATAATCTATATAATATTGGTTATTATATACATTATTTAGCTATTCTTTTATTTAAAAATGTAAAATAATTTTATTATTATTTTATTTAAAAAATAATAATTTATTAATTTTATTTTTTATTATTAATATAATTTAATTATATTATAAAATTTGATTAAATTATTCATCAATATAAATTTAAAATTTAATTATTAATCAACCAAACTATTAATTACAATCATAAGCCGAAGCAGGGATTCTTTATACTGATCCTGCGGAGCTGCTTCCTCGCTATCTTATGAGCGATTGGGTTCATAACTAATTACGGGTTCAATGATATAAATTGAAATGTCCTTACAAATATATCTTCAAATTATATTATATTTATTTTTAAAAATTATTTATCTAATTAAATAATGAGATTTTGTGAATTTTTTTAAGTATCTTTAAATTATATTATATTTATTTTTAAAAAGTATTTATCTAATTAAATAATGAGATTTATGAATTTATTTATTTATTTTTTGTCAAATTTTCTATGTCTTCTAGAAGTGACTACACCTCTAAGTTTTGGCTTGGGATGGTGGTTTGAATGTGGTTTTATTTCATCTATTTTCTATTAATTTGGTTTTATATTTTAGTTTTAAAGTTGTTGTTTTAGGTTGGTTTTCTTTTATGAATTTGTTTATTTTGGAGGGTGTTATATTTTAGTTTTTAAAGTTATTTCTTTAGTTTATTTTTATTTTATGAATTTGCTTATTTTGGAGAATCTTAGGATAGAAGGGTTGTGGGTTGTGCTTCTTGAATTGGGTATAAAATAATAATGAAAGTGGGGGAAATCGATCCAAACATTGGACCAAATGCAATAAATTCATGGCTAACTATTGTTGTCACACGGATTGTTCTATAGTATGTGAAATTCTAGACCTTAGAAGGGATGTGTGGTGTTGTGAGTGTCACATATGTGAAGTGAAGGATGCACTTGTTCTCTATGATTGAAAATGGGAAAGATGGAAGGAGGAAGTGAAACTTGAATCCTAGTTTGAAGTCCAAGATGTGCTAGGTGCATCTAATCAATTGAAAGCTAGTAAAGATAAATAATTTATTTTTCTCAAATTTTATAGGAAAATCCAATAAATGCTATTTAATCTTGGAAGAAATTGATTCTTTATTAGATTTAGTCTTCAAAAATAGCTATTAGGTCACACTCTCTTAAGGGAACCTTCTAGTCCTCATCTCATCTTCCTAATTAGTTTGTTGGCTCTTTCCAAAATGTTCTTTGTAAGGTGATGGAGGAAGAAATAATGTAGAAAGGAAAAAGGTTGAATTGAAGCATGAAGATGGAGTTAGTTGATTATAAAACCAAGTTTTAAATTGGTGTCAAACAAGAATTTCTCAATGAAATGATTTCATCTAAAACTTGTTACCAATATATTTTCTAAAATAAAATAACTAGGCTATCCTGGCCTAGGCTCAACCTAGTTAAAAAAAGGCTTTCCAAACTAATATTATTAGCTCAATTTATTAAATAATGTTTATATTTATACCTTTGAGACAATAAAGATAAAATAGTTATTGCACATCAATGTTGAGTTTTATATTAACTTGTTATGTGATTTAGTTGTAACCAATTTTTAATAGAATCTCTCCCTGTCTCTCTATAACTATAACACCCTCCTCCCATATTTACCCAAGTAATTGGCTAATCAGGGTAAACATGTGACGAGAAGTTACTATGATATGATTCAACCTCCTAAGTCACATTAAGTAAGTGTAACCGATGGAAACACACCATACAGATCTTCCACATCAACAACAAGACTCTCATGAACCATCCCAACCTCTCAGATAACCAACCCTTGAGTCCCACTGAGTTTTAAAACCAATTAACCCTTGGACACTCCCATGATATGTGCATGCCTACATCCATAAGGCTTTGGGTGTTCCCACAACATGGTATGCCAGCATTTAGGGACTATTTTTCTCAGTGTTGTGTCAGCATCCCTGTAACACCCTCCTCCGACATCTACCCAAGCAACCGGCCAGTCGAGGTAAACATTCAGCGAGAAGCCACTATGATATGATTCGACCTCATAAATTGCGTTAAGGAAGTGGAACCTACAGAAACACACCATACAGACCTTCAACATCAACATTAGGACCCTTAGGAACCAACCCACCCTTTTTTCCAACCATCCCCTGGGTCCCATTGACATTTTGGACCACTTGACCCCAAGACGGAGGCTCTAGACGCTCTCATGACAAGGCATGCCAGCCTCCAGGGACTATTTTTCTCAATGTTGTGCCAACATCCTTGGGATTTTAGCCACATTTTCAGGCCAAGAGCACAGGTCACTGCCCAAAATTGAATGACACCTTCAGAACAATAAGATAACAAGGAAATGACAGTACAGATGCAATTACTTGAATAAGACCCTGACTAGACCCTTACTAGCTATGACAGGCATTTCGTCAAACATATCACAAATATGTAATCTACAGGTGTAAATAACATATCTGAGCATAGGGGTCTCATACTTAGCTGGGAATCGCCAAGATACATTGATCCCTCAACACATTAGATGTCATTTCATCCATTAGGTCATAGACACATTGTTCATTCATTTACAAGTAAAAACATGATTAGAGCCATATTTAGCTACCATCATAAAACACATACATAACCAGCATAATAGCAGCATAAATACCAATTAAATCACAACCATGTGATCCACATATAAACTAGTATAATACTCATAGAAATACAAGGAGAAATAACCTCATGTTGATGATGCAAAATCCAAACTCGGGATAGGAATTCCATGTTCCACCCGACTGTAAAATGGCTAAGCCAAATCTCTCTTCATCCATTCACCCTCATTCCTTATTCCAAGCATGAATGTGGGATCTCATAGAACATATCAATCCAAATACATCCAGGGATTCCATAGGCCATCAAATTTCTCTCTATCCAAGCCTTCCAGGGCTTCTAGAGCGTTTTTTCCAATCAAGGCTTCCAAGACTAGTAACTCAACCCACAGCTGTCGTTTGGCTTCCAAAGCGTTTGTCCAACCAGGGATTTTAGGACTAGTAACTCAACCCACCAAGGGCTTACAGAGCATTTGTCCAAACAAGGCTTCCAAGACTAGTTACTCAACCCTAGTTGTTACAGGGCTTTCAGATCATTTGTCCAACCAGGGCTCCCAGGAACTAATAACTCAACCCAAGCTAAGGAAACATGAGAACCAACAAAAAAAAAAGGAAATAAACCCACAACACCATGGATATCCAGGAAATGGAAAATCTAGGCAATCCACTGTCAATCCAGAAAATCATCAGCGATAGATCATGACCAATAATCTAGATGTATATGCCATGCATGCCAAAACTAGTGAGGAAAACATACATGCAACTCCGCACCTGCAAGAAAAATCCATTGTAGTTTTTGATCCTGATGTACTCTTGCAATTTCCTTCTCTTCCTTTGCCTTCTTGCTCCTAAAATCCAAGCATGTCATACCCTCCAAGAGTGCTCCAAGAAAAATCTAAGTATCCAAGAGTATGAGAGAGAGAGAAGAATGAGAGAGCTCCAAAACTGAACTAACAAAAGGTCACTCATTGATCCTCATAAGCTCTTTTATGAATGAGGCCTCTATTTTCTTCATTTTCCATTATTTTCCTTCAATTTCTTCCTCACCTATGACCTTTCACCTCCCTTTTCTCCTAATTTCCATTATTTTAATAAATAAATGTGCCAAAAATACCATTTTTCCTTTCCAAAACCTTAGCCATTGCCTTTTCCAATTTCCTTAGCCATATTAACCAAAATGAACACCCACACTCGGATTTCTTGCCCAATATTTAGCTTGGAATAAGTGTCCCATCAACCGTGGTTATTATTTTTCCTTTATTAACTTTTATTACATGGAATTTTCACCAGGGTTGTTACGTAACCCTCCCCCTTGGGGGAACACCATCCTCTGTGTTCAACAACACCTATAACCACAAGATTGTTGTAGCAAAACATACTTCCAATGGAGCTTTATAACTTAGCTCAATACAATATTTACAATGATCAACCTGCTGAGAAGCAAACCAACATGAAAACATAACAACATAAAATCATAATGACATGACACCCATACCTCTTATTAGAGATTTATAACATAGCTCATGGCTTTATTTAGATCCATATACATATATGCATATACCAAACATCACCAAAACATGTACCAAAACATTCACCAAGACATATACCAAAACTAGTTTGCCTCAACTTGCAAACAAGGAAGGATACATAGCTCGCATCTCATCTGCGATCTCCCATTTAGCTTCATCAAGCCCAAAGTGCTTCCACTACACCTTAACCTGCTCGATTGCTTAGTTCCAGAGCATGAGCACCCTTTTTAGAAATATACACTAAGGCCCCGGCTAGAATTCTCCATCTGGTTCCACCGGCAATATAGATCAGTCAATCACATGATCAACATCTTTAACATACTTCTTAAGAAATGACACATGGAAAACATCATGGACTTTCACTATTGGAGGCAGTTCAAGCCAATAGGCTACTAGCCCAATCCTCTCAATGATACTGAAGGGTCCACAAAACCGTAGTGTCAGCTTGGCACATCATCCAATCCGTAAGGAGACCTTCTTCGATTTGATGCGCAAGTACACCTATTCCCCAACCTGGAACTCCTTGAACAACCTGTTATGATTTTTCCTACCTTTAGATTTTTCTTGGTTACAAGCCTTTCCTGTCCCATGTCCAGTCCAATGAACACCCTGTTAACTGGATCACTCCAACTAATAGGTGTATTGCAACCCTGCCCATATAATGCCTCAAACATACTCATCTTCAAATATTCCTGATAAGCATTGTTGTAAGCTAACTCTACCATTGTAAGATACTCTTTCCACTTTCACTTCTGATGCATCACATACATCCTCAACATCTCCTCCAATATCATGTTGACCCTCTCTGTTTATCCATCTATTTGTTGATGATAAGTTGTATTGAAGACCAACTTTGTGCCCAAACTTGCAAATAACTCCTTCCAAAACTTCGAAGTGAACTTTTCATCCCTATTTAACATAATATTCTTTGAAAAACCATGCAATCTGACCATATCTCTAATGAATACTTGTGCTACATCACTATCTGAAAATGTATACTTCACTGGAATGAAGTGTGCAACCTTTATCAACCTGTCCACAACAACCATGATGGAATCATGTTGTCTCACTGTTCTTGGAAAACTTATAATGAAGTCCATGGAAATGACCTCCCATTTCTATTCTAGAATCACAATAAGCTATAGCATTCCACCTGGATGCTTGCACTCTGCCTTCACATGCTGACAATTGAAACACCTAACCACAAAATCTACTACATCCTTCTTCAGATTCATCCAATAATAAAACTTCTTCACTGCAGTCAATGTCTTCTAATAACCTGGGTGACCTGAATAAGGTTTCGCATGAAACTCCCTCAAGATCACCTTCTTGAGCTCACTATTGTCTGGCACATATATATTGTCTCTTAATCTAACCAGTCCATATGTTGTAAGGCAATAGTCCATATCCTGTGCACCTTCACCTTTACCTATACCGATACTAGTACCTTTACTACCACTTGTACTTGTACCTGAACTACCACTTGTACATGTACCTATATCTATACTACCACATGTACTTGTACCTGAACTACCACATGTACCTATACATGTACTACCACCTATACTCTGTCGCAACCTATGCATAATCTCCATATGTCTGACATCTTGCTGACCTTCCTGCAAGATCTTATCTTGTATGTTTGTCCCATAGGAGCTCATAGATTATAAGTTATTTACATGTATCCACCTTCTAAGAACATTTGCCACCATGTTCTCTTTACCTTTGATGTACCTGATCTCAAAGTCGAACTCATTGATTGTAGCCAACCACCGAGCCTGCCTACCATTCAAATTTTGTTGGTCAAATAGATACTGCAAACCACTGTGATCACTCATCAACACAAACCTCCTGCCCAGAAGATAGTGTCTCCACATCTTCAATTCATGTATGATTGCGTCCAACTCAAGATCATGTGTGGGGTAGTTCTGCTCATGCTCATTGAATTTTCATGACTCATAGCATAACACCTATCCATCCTGCATAAGGAATCCACCAAGCCCCCTCTTGCAAGCATCTATGCATACTACAAACTCTTTGTCCGAATCCACAATCTTTAACACTGGTGCATGTGTCAACAACCGCTTAAGCTGCTCAAAACTAGCCTCACACTCCTTTGTCCATTCAAACTTCTTACCATTTCTTTGCAATGACGTAATAGGATAAGAAATCTGTGAGAATTTTCTCATGAACCTCCAATAATAACCTGCCAACCTCGTGAAATATCTCACCTCATCTACATTATTGGTAGCTACCTACTCCATGATGGCCCTTATCTTTTCTAGATCTAATGCAATTCCCTCCTTGGAGACAACATGTCCCAAGTAGTGTACCTCAGTCTGAAAGAAACTACACTTCCTCAACTTAGCATACAACTGATGCTCTCTCAACAACCTCAATACTGATGCTAAATGATCGACATGTTCTTCCTGATTTTTAGAATATACCAATATGTCATCAATGAACACAATAATAAACTTATCCAAATACGAACACAACATGCTATTCATCAAGCACATAAAAGTAGTTGGAGCATTACTCAAACTGAATGGAACTACAACAAACTCATAATGCCAATACCTGGTCTGAAAAGTTGTCTTTTAAATGTCCTCCTCTTTGATGCGGACCTAATGATATATGGATCTCAAATCAATCTTCGATAACATTGTTTCTCCCTTCAACTGATCGAACAAGTCATCAATCCTCAGTAATGGATCCTTGTTCTTAATGGTAACTTTGTTCAACTTCCTATAGTCAATGCATAATCTGAGAGTATGATCTTTCTTCTTCACAAACAATATCAGTGTGCCCCTTGGTGATACACTTGGCCTAATGTATCCCTTGTCCAACATTTCCTTCAACTGCAGCTTCAACTATACCAACTCAGGTGTACTCATCTCGTAAGGTGTTTTTTATGTCAAAGCTACCCCCGGCACCAATTCAATGGAAAAGTATACCTCCCTATGGGGTGGTGACTCTATAATGTCCTCAGGGAATACATCTTGAAACTGTTGTAGAACTCAGTACCTGTTCAACACATCTGCATCCTCAACTTCCTTACCTTTGTCACTAGAAATGTGCACTGCAAATAACACACACCTGCGGCTATGCTTTTCTTGCATAGTTGTCACCATCCTAACTAATGTGGCTTTATTCCTTCCCTGTAAGACTCTTAGTTCCCCATTATCATCCAAGCACTCAATGGCCTTGTCATAGAAATCCACCTTGGTTCTATGAAGGTATAACCAATAAATTCCCAACAACATAACGTATGATCCCAACAGTAATACATTCAAATGTGTTTTGGTAGGAATACCATTCAAATCAAATGCACAAGATCTTACCCAATGGTGAACTCGCTTATTTGTACCTATATCCAACTGCACTAACCAAGATTTTGCATGCAATTCCTTACTCGAACCACATTTATCCACCAATTCAGGACAAACATAGCTATAATTAGATTCAGGTTCAATCAAAATAGAATTAACTTGATCACAAAGCTTACCATCCATCTCAATGATGGATTCCTGATGGTCTGCCTATTTTTTATCGAATGTTGCATAGATATTACGAACGCTCTGAACAACATCCCCAACAATCTGTGCATCTTGTGCACTATATATCTGAGGCCTACCACACTTATTCTAAGGACAATATCTCATGTGATGATCTTTGCCACAAGTCCTGTTAGCGCTTGGAATTCACCTAGGCTGAGATAGACAAACTCTCAAGGCTACATCAAACCATTTCACCTCGTAGCTAGCCCTACGAGGTATGAGAAGGCTCTCTCGGGTCAGATTCGGTAGATCTTTCAATATGATAAGCTGACCAATTAGGAATAAAGATTTTAGGCTAGTAAATTGATAAGGGGGGTTGATTTAAAGATTTTTGGGTTTTTGGTGGCAATTGGATGGAGTGCAATTCAGGGTGCGGGGATTGAGCACAGTTTTTGCAGGGGGATCTTTGGGGCAAGGTAGGAGTGAGCGTTGATGCCTTAATTTGAGATGGATGATCAGGGATGATATAGAGAAGGAGCTAAAGAGGGCAAACAACCATTTGAATCCTCTCTAGACAGTAGAAAACATAAATTTTGAACAAACTAAAAAGCTGAGCATGTCAAAGCATGTATTCAATCTTTACCACTTCATCTGTCCAAATAGAAGCAAAAGAGAGATGTGGAATACATAAACAAACTTACAAGAACATGTAGAGAACACACCATCAACACAACAATCCACAAGAATCCACAAGGATGTCTACAAAACCCTGGCCTTCCTTTTCTTTAAATTGCAGAGATAGATGTACAATATACAATAAAGCTTTCTCCCACAAGAGTCCAACCATGAAAATGAGAAAGAGAGAGCATAATATAGACCATCTAACTCCTTTCCCCACCTCTAGGGGTCGAGCTCAGCTTCCTAGGAGCAGTTTGAACTAATTCTAAATGAAGCACTAGATAATAGGCAGTCCAACAACTTGCCTCTATTACTTAGCTAACTAATTCATGCATTAATTATTCACTTTTTACATCAAGGAAGCTTCTAGAAGGGTAAAGAGAGATAAAATCTATCAAAGTGCCATGAAAATATTACATTTATCCATCATCTACAAGTAAAAATGGTCAACCATAGTCAAAACAGTGTTTTTTGACAAAAAAGGTCAATTCTGGCAAAGCTGGCTCGAATGGTCCGCCCGCTTGCAGCAACTTTTGAGTGGGTTCCACTGGTCCAAATCAGGTGCAAGATGGCTCATTGGAAAGCTTGGTCTGTCTACTTTCCATCTCAAGTGGAATTTCTGAATTTGGAGTTGTTTTGCCCCCTCAAAAACCATTTCTCCCAAGGTCACTTTCTGCAACTCAAAAAGTGGGCAGAAAGTCATTTTTTTGATGTATTTTGAGCTTTTGGAGGCTCAAATCTCAAAATCAGGCTTCTCCCAAGTATTGGTAATTTTTTTCTTTGCATGCCCTTTCCAAAAATGCCAAGTTTTCAAAATTCCGAGCAGTCCTCCAAAATGGTCTCACCCAAAACCTGTAATTTTACCAAAAATTTGCAAAATGCTCCAAAATTCTCAAATTTTTCAGATTTTGATGCTAGATCAAGGCTGATCAGTACCATGATGAGTGAGG
>APFE031748089.1:41572-61355 GCA_000404065.3 Pinus taeda
CAGAGATAAACATGTTTTTAATGACTTTCTCTCTTTCTTGAAGTTTGACATGGAGAGCAGAGGTATAAGGCTTGACAAGGAGGATAGTATGACTGTTGATGGAGCCATAATAATTGCAGATAGTCATGGTGGCAAATTTCAGTGTAACAGATGTGTTGCATGCAGAACTTTCTAGAGTTACAGGATCAGGTTCGAGAGGAAGGCTTTCTTGTTGAGAGGGAGTGTTGAAAAATGTGCAACAAGAAATGTTAAATTTAGAATGTGATAAAATTAGACCTGCTAAAAAATAACATTTCTAAAAATAACAGTTTGGCCAGTGAGGTCATTGGCCACATTGGGTGAGAGGTGAAACTGCTAAAAATAGAAAGCTCTAAAAATAGCATTTCTGGGTCCCTTCCTATTTATAGTAGTCCCTAGCCTATCTATAGGAAGTAAAATTAATTTTGGTCTTAACAACAGTTGGAAATATTAATTAATTAATTCATTTGAGTTAATTAGTTAAGGAAATTCGAATTTGAAGTCTTTGTGAGCATCATGACTTGTCCCACTGATTGAGGAATTTATCCTTAATTTCCTCCACTGATTGAGGGAATAAGTATGAGTTCTATAATGAGAGAATCAGTTGACTTAGTTCTAACTAGTCAAGTCCAGTTAGATTATTTTAACAAGTTGTTAAAATAATAAAATATAGTTTGTTAATGCTTGCATGCATGTGACAACTATTATTTTAGATAACTGAAGATTCACTCATGGATAATTGTTGCATGTTAGTTCTGTCAGAGACCCAGTTGATATCAGCTATGGGACAATGTACTATCAGATGCTAGGATATTTCTAGTAAGTATTCCGTGCATGGAGAAGGATCTATTATAGGAGATTGGAGGACTTGTGGCCTATATATTGAGGCCTAGGTAGTCTATGATCTTCATCTTCTGATTGAAGATCATCAGGATCTTATGATTACAAAGAGAGCGAGATAGCTATTGAGCTTATTCTTTTTGTATGTTGTTGAGGATCTACACTTGATTGATAATACATTGTTGGGGTTTTATGCTGGTGCTTTCCCCTGGATATATCTTGTGTTATGTGTTATTATTTCTCTTGATCAGTTATGCATGTTTCTACTTGATGTTGCTCATGAATTCGATTATGCTTCCTCTTAATGTTTTCTAGAAGTAGAACAAGTATTATGCTTTAGGACATTGCATATATCGGTTTGTTCTACAGGTGAAATTTCTACAGCATGGTTAGATGAAAACTCACTAAAGAATTTGTTGAGGACTAGAAGTTATTGATGATATATCCAAGGAACAACTTGAAGACATAGGTTGGTGTCTACAATTTGTCGTGTTGGTGCTCAACTGGGGGGGATTGGTGTCTACTATAGGTTGGTGCTAACCTAGGGGAATGAAATCTCTTGTAGGTTGGTGCCTACGAAAGTTGTAAGTTAGTGCTTACTTTGTACAATAAAGTTTACAAAATATTTAAAAAGAAAAAATATATAAGTGTTTCTGACATAAAGGTTTATGTTTCATGATTTATGTGCATCATGTTATAAAAGATAAAAATAGTTAAGCATAATGAAATATTGATTCATGTACCTCTTAGTATTTCCGACAATGAGTTCTATAATTTGTATCTAGAACTTTATACCCTCTTGGGCCCTTACCACATGTGAATTTATGAAATTTGAACCCTTAGAGAATGTGATCCTCTTAGCAGGGGATCATTTGAGTAGTCAATTAACTCCTCCATCTACAAAACCTATGTAACCCTATCCAAAACCCTAACCCCATCTTCTTTGTAGTTCAAGAAGTATATCATAAAATTTTCATCATGGAGTCCTTTTTCATCCTAATGAAGAAATCTTAACCAATTATATAAATTATATTTTCATAAACTTAGTTTTCAAAAACAAACTAGCTTTCATACTTATGTCATATTTAGAATTTTGGGATAAGGTATAGTATGGTTATAATTAAGGTTATATTTTCACAGCTTGAATGAGAGAGATAGAGTTGTATTATAGAGAAATACATACTATGGCAAACATGTATTGTATCCATCATTTCATTTACAATGATAATTACACCTTCGCAATGTAATATGATAGCCAAACCTCCCAGAAATCCATGTGCTTAGTTCCACATCTATGTGAAACTATACCAATGTCTTATCTGCATTTTTCATACAACAAATCAATTGATCTTATTATCTTAATCCTCAAACAAGTAATATGTCTGAATAATATAATATGATAATATCTCTTTTATCTAAATGTTCCATTATTATAATATGAAAGACTATACCAATATTTTATGTGATTTTTTCTTACAATTTAAAAATCAACATTATTACCTTAATCCTCGAACAAACAATAAAAATAATATAATGTGACAAATCTCCCATATATATATGATAATATTAGTATTAATAAAAACTCTACAATACTATAACATTTAATTATAATAAAAATAATATATATACACATTTGCTTATTTGATTATAACGAAATATATATAATATTAAATATCAGTGAAAGTTTTACCAATACCAATACATTTGATTATAATAAAAAAATATATAAACATTGGTTTATTTGATTATAACGAAAATAATAAATTTAAACAATGGCAATATTTTATGAAAATATTTTCTAATCTTTAATTATATATAGACACCATCATCTCTACAATTTATGAAAACATCTTATGTGCAATTTTCCCAATATTTTATATAAAATTTTCCCTTTCTTTTAAACAAGTATGACAATATTTTATATAAATTTTGCCATCACTTATTGTCCAAATATGAATAGGAATAGTATTACTTTAATTATTTAGCAAATTAAAAGGCAATGTTAAGAATGAATGGTATAATATAAGGTTAAAGTAATCATATATATAATGTGACATTTTTTTAAATAGTTAATTATATGTATTCATCATAAATTCAATTCAATTAGTAATTTTATGGATCATAAATAATTGAAACTTTTAATTTTAGAAAACATAAATAATAGAATTTATATAATTTTATAAAATAGAAATAATAGAAATTTATATACATAGTTATAATTGGTGTTGTTTATTTGTTAATTTTTTTGAGTTGGCTAAAAAGTGTGGGGTCAATAATCTAGTCTTTTAATACATATAAAATTTTCAAAAAAGCTAATCAATAAAGATAATTTTTTTCAATTTAGTTAAAAAAAAATATTTTTCTCAATTTAATTAAAAAATTATGTGAAATAACGTTTTGTAATATTTGAACATTATAATAGTATAATTTGTAATTTTTATTGTGAAAAGTAATTATATAATGATGAATAAAAGGTAGAAATTATATTTTTTATTTACTCTATATATTATGATAAATTATACATATATGGTTAGAGGTTTTAACTTTTTTAAAACCTTTGCTACATGTGCACATATTTAATGCATTCTAACTCATCAAACAACAATCATATAATGGGAATTGACATTTGTTAAATTTATATGGACAACATAAGCATAATATGTATTACCACTTGGGCATAGCCTAGATTGGCATTTTGGTAAAAAAACTCTGATGGTTAGGAGGACGTTATAATTATGTCGATGGGCAGGCTTTGGGTGGCCAAACACTGTTCACCCCAGCCAATAAGAGCCCTCCATGTTATCACCAAAAAATGATTACCTAGCCATTTATAACTAGGTGGATCAAATTACACCATGTAGATTTATTTTTACAATAGTAAAGTCACTTCCACTGTGGAAAATAATTTAGTAAACTATTTTTATTAAATTAATTTTCTGATTTAAATCAAAAAACTCATGAGAATAATTAATAAATCATTATTTATTTAATTTTCTCTAGAAATAACTATTAAATCATTATTTAAATAATTATTCATTGTCACATTTGACTAAATCCCTTTGGAATATTTAAATAAATCACTAATTATTTAATTTTCCTTATTTCTGTTATTAGAATAATTATCAAATCACTATTTAATAATTATTTTGATTGCACACCATTCTTAATTCTCGCGAAATAACTAAGAAATCATTTTATTTGTTAATTATTTCTACAAAAAGATATTTAACATCTTTTCCCTCTCTAATAAATATAATAAAGCATTCCAAGCGATTAGATCTTGATTTGGTTAATATTATTTTATTATTCTCCATTTTTTAGATTAACTCAATACTTTGTTATAAATAGGAGGGTTTTTCATTCATTCTTCACCATGATCATAACCATCGTCACCATTATCGTCTTTTTTCTTTTGAGCTCTCATTCAAGTTCTCCACATTTTTTTTAGGTTTTTCACATATTGAGAGAGAAGATCATTTTTTGAAGGGTCAAGGACATCAAAGGACCCATCCCATGGAGGGGAACTTAAAGACCCATCTGTAGATCTCTTTCAACAGGTATTTTTAATAAAATATTTGTTCACTTAAAGTCTTTCCATTTGGGTTATTGCATTGGATATTTTCACTGATGCTTTTTATTTTGGATTGTCTATAATTTTTGTTGCAAGTTTTCCATTTTTATTGTAGATTTGAATCGCTAACAGCCATCAACTTATTGTTAGGGTCACTTGTCACCTAGTGACGTAGGTGATGTTTTTTTGGTACACCTTCCAAGAAATTTCACATTAACACACCAATTGCATCCTCCTTCCTCCAACTAAAAACTCCCACTTGTCTACTTGTACACTACCATTTGGACTATCCACATGGACTATTAGTGACAACCCGAAAAAAACAACATATTACCTCATGACATATTTGCAGGTATTCTCTGTATCTCCCACGACATATGACTATTATTAACAGCCCGACAAAAACAACAGATTACCTCACGATAAATTTGTAGGTCTTCTCGGTATCTCCTGCAACAGATTCACGTATTTCCCACGATAGATTCACATTTGATTCACATTCAATATTATGCTCGTCGACTTGTTGTTTACGCATTGAATAAGCATGCACATTGAATAGTTGCATTGAATAACCGTAGCCATGGATCCATGCCCTTATTCAGTTTCTTTGTTTCATTTTGCCTCTTCAATTTCTCCATTTACTTCCTGCGTTGTGTTAGTTATTGCATTGGATTCACAAGTCATTCATTTAATTTTGCATTTATTTTGTCTACATTGTGTTTGTTGCATTGGGTGGAGTTCCAAGCAGTTGAGTCAACTTCCAATGCCAATATATGTTATAGAGTCCTGTCATTTTCACCAAACAAGAACATTCCAGAACATCCAAACAAAGAACAACGATGTTTCAACAACTTGCTTTTGGAGCTTTCGGAATACAATAGGTATATTGTCTATGCCTAAATTGCAGTGCATATTCTTCTCTGCCTTTCTGCTTTTCTTCCACCTAATTCACCACCAACAATCTCTAAAATATTGTCTGGACCTGAAATTCCACCAATCCCTCCACCTTTCAAATCCAAACTGATGCCCTTCCAAGAAAATAAGTTCAAAACCTTAGAATAAATCCCCTCCCCAATTCAATGGATATATTTCACATTCCCAAAATAATGGAAGGAGAATATCCTCCTCTGCACTTACCTCCTTGGACGATCCTCTTTGAGAAAATAAATTGATAGAGAAGTCAAGCTGCCTCTACTCTAGATTTAACCATAAATGAAACAACTTCATGAGCACTCGATATTCTTCAAGTGGAATCGAAGGAACCCTTCCATTGCATCCTTTAAAACTTTCGACATGAACAGTTTCCACAAAAATGCCCTGAATGCTTGATAACTTCATGTATATAATTGATGTTCGTCCTCTGACCCTAACATGCATGTGCTCCCTTCCACTTGCCACCTCTACCAAATGCTAACTTTCTAAATTTATTTATTGCATGCTATGAATATTATAGGGGTTATATTTCCTGTCCTTTTGTCGCCTTTCAGTATGAAAATAGTTGGCCACCTTTCTACATATTACTCACCCTTTCTAATGTCAGTTGTGTATGGTCCGACATATGTTTGACTTGCATCAAGAAATTAAAACCATATGACTTAAAGGAAATACCAACCCATTAGCGATTACAATATGCTTAGGACCCTCAATACTTATGTGCAAAGTTTATGGTTGCCCTTTTTCAACCTTCTACGTTTTTCCAACGGTTTATCTGCACATCAAAAACTCTGAATTCTTCATCCTTTGATTGTGCATTCAACCTGTGACTCTAATTTAATGTGTCTCCCGCAAGTAATATATCTAAAATGTGTTCCTGGATGCGGGTGTCTAATAGGCGTAGCGGACAGAGGGGGCGTCAGATGGGCAGGTGTCAGCCCATTAGTGACATGCAGTACCCCGCGGTAGATAAAGGAGGCTCGCATGTTGTAGAACTAATGCCAGCATTAATGCTGGTCATGTCGTCCATACTCCGCTGCCTGGCTAACTGCGCGATGGAGATTAATACACCCGGAACTCCTCTGGCATTTTTGCATACCACTGCGTTCGTCTGGCATTCTGTTGCTTCAATTTGGCAGCCCTCGTCCTAATTAAGTCCTCCTCACCAGGTTCCTACACGTGAGTTCATCTTCGGAATTCAGAAATGCGGGGTGAGCGACAGAGAATGTGCAGTAGGCGCGGAGGCTCTCGCGAAAGGGCCACCACCCAACGGCCTGCCCCCACTTCTCCTTCCTCCTCCGTCGAAGTTACGTCTGAGCCGCAACATTTCCATGGCAATAGAGCTGGGCTTGGCAGAGGAATGGAGAGCGAACGAAGAATGGATTGTGGGCATGACGAGCATCCTATGGTCAGGTATCGGATACCCTGCGCTCTCGCTAATTCCACTTTTATTATCTCTGTAACGGTTGAACATTGTGATATTCTTAGAGAACCGGCAGAAGCCACTCTGGATTTTCCTCCTCCTGTTCATGGGACAGGGCCTATTATCGACCTGCAACGCCCTGTCAGGGAAAGCTCCCCCTTAGTCTGTCCATCAGCTCTTGCAGGTCCAAGCGAGCCTGACAGGGAAAGCTCCCCCATAGCTTGTCCACCAGCTCTTGCAGGTTCAATCGCACCTGTTTAGGGACGACCTTCCAGCGTGATGATCCCTCTCTCTGATTCTGATGGCTCTCTACATTTTGGGTGCCAAATTGAGGAAGCGCCCTACACCACGGACGATGAATGAGTAAGACAAGCAGCTCGCTCTCGGCAACCTAGGCCGTAAGAGCTATATTTTGTCTTTGTTTTTTGTGTCTAGGTATCAGTTTGACAACATGGGTCTGCCTGTCTATGTGTCGGCCGTTTGGGTATATATGTCTGTATTTCTACGGGTCCCTGTTATGCACTGTTTAGAGTCATGGTTTCGAGTCTTAGAGGCAGTAGATACCACAGAAGACAGTAATTCAATTTTGACTGTGTTCAATTTTGGAAGATGCAATCTGGGTAAATGAACAATTTCTGGGCAGGATCACTGAGCCATGGCCCTTTTGTAACTCCTATGTAATTTTTGACTTTTTTGTATTATAATAGAATTAGCCTTATTAAAAAATAAATAAATAAATAAATAAATAATATAAAATAAATAAAAAAAAAAATAAAATAAAAAATAAAAAATAAAAAATAAAAATATATATATAATGTGTTAATTTATTATTGTACAACTATTGTGGTTGTATTCCTTATGTTTTAAACTTGGTAGCTTGGTGAATCAAAGGATGCAAATATTGTGAAACTCATATACTTTGGATATGGTTTGAGATCATTTATCGTTAGTTTTGATTTTTTCTGTCACTTGTTTAGTTTTAGAGGTTTTCTTTGATCTATGTTGTAATAGTCTTCGTCTTTCTCCCAAAATCACTGCCATCAAGTGAAAAAAATTGCAATGTGAGTTCTAAAATCGTGCCTTATAGGTATTTTTGTTAATATCATTTTAATTACTTCTCTAAAGAAAATATTATTGTTTTAAAGCAGTTAGATTTTATGGAAAATTTGAAGTTTTTTGCTGGTGATTTCTTGGGGTGGGGGAAATCGCCAATTTATCTTATTTAATCAATTTATCGCTCATTTTTCCTATATTGAAAATAAGGGATTATGTTAAAATTATTCGTTCGTAATAAAAAGGGGCAAGGTGAGAGTAAGTGAGAGTTCTCTTGAAGTTATTCTTTAATAATAGAAGGGGTTGAGATTAGAGTACGTCACAGTGATTTCCTTGACTTATATCTCTTTGCTTGTTTGAAAAGGATTAAAAAACTTATGGAAGTACATATCTTATCAGTCCTGGTAAAGAAATAGCCTTTTATTGCTAGAGTGTGTGCCATGTCTACATATTATCTTGGATTTATGATTGTAATTGGCAGATTCCTCTATGAAAATATTTTCTTTAGTTAATTACTATGATCAAGGGTAGGGGAAACATTTTGTACCTATTCTTTGATTGTTATGATGTCGCATATTATCTTGAAATACTACTCTTTTCCATTTTATTAATGGAAATAGTGGTCATTGATTAATTTTGGCATGGAAGCATTGATCTTTCAACTTCTTCCATATTGCATACAAATTCATGTATTGTTGTTAATGTGGAGCATGATTTTGGAGTGCATTTAGGCGTTTGTGATTTAATTTTCAGGAAAAAATAGTCTCCATTTATCTAGCTATATTGGCCATCAAAATATAGGATTTCTAGTTACAGGATTGTGCAGACTTCACTATGTAGTGGTTGATTCTTCACCATAAATACATAGCCAAGGCTTGTTGTTTTTCCCTGGTTATTCTAATCATGTTTGTGTAGTTTTAAAAGTATGATGAATTTTTTATGTTGTTCACTTTTTTCCTGTCTCTATGTTGTCTTTTGCATGAAAACTAGCTAACATATTTCTCCAGCCACTGTATTGTCAAATTGAAATGTCAACTATAATCATTGTATACCTTTTTTTCATTGTACTTCCATATTGTCTAACCAATATACATTCCACTCTGAAATCCATAGAATGATGCATTTCACTTAGCTTTATATGCTTGCAAAGAGTTTACATAACCTTTTTCAACAAAGTAGGTCTGGTTCGACCAAGTAATTTAAGGGACTATTCGGATGCAAAACTTGTTATTATATTTGGTAAGATAAGGGAAGAAGACTCGTTAAAAGTAATCAAATGCACAAACATGATCACTGAATGGGAGTATTAGAGATGATATTTTGGAGATTCCTGAACTTCGGGTTCCATTGTATGCTCTTCATCAAGTGTTGTCCCTATGTTTTCCATCTCATGATCAGATCCATCTCCTGGCATAGAAATATTGCCAAACTTAAAGTTTCGATTGTCTTCTTTTCCACTAGCTTCCAACTCACCCTCGACAAGGTAATGTGACAAAGAAAACAATCCTTCCTATGACCAAGAATATATTCTTATGAGATTTGTATTATTTCTTCCCTCTTCACGTTTTTAAAGAATATATCTTTGTCTTCAACAGTTTTGACATTGAGAAATGTTGCCATCTCATCATCCAACCTAATGCCACTATCACTATCTTCCCATGAAGCATGTGAAAGAGTGCATATCCCTTCCATTGGGATCTTGTAATTCTCACTCTTAGGTTCATAAATACAATCTAATGTAGAAAAATTTACCTACCCTTCTTGAGATTCCTCTTCTAAATCCTCTTCCTTGTGGTCTTGGACCCAATTAAGAGATGTTGGGAGGGCAGCATTATCAAAAGTATAATGCTTCCTTTTCTTATTTCTACCATTTTGTTGCTTTCTATTAATGTCCTTAGAATCACGTATAAGTTATTTCCATATACAGTTGCATCCATGATCTTTGCGAGAACTAAAGTATTCATGCTTAGATTTTTAAAAAAATTTACATCACCCTCGTGAGAACAAGATATCCCAATTTTTTGACCATTGACATTTTCATTTCTTCGCATCTGAAGTAATTGATTTCCTATCAATGGACAACATCAAAAATCCCATAAAGTGTCAAGTTTTGGAATGAAAATTCGATAAGTTTTTTGAGCCAAGTCTAAAGCCTCTACAATTTCAATTGTGTGCCTTTGGAACCTTCCAAAAATAATTTATAGATCAACACCACTTGCAAGAACTTAGTCCTCAATGGATTGATGTCATTGCATTAACTCCTTCCATCTATACTTTCCCTCTTATCTTAGTAAATACCTCAAGTTTGTGGGCAAAGAATTTTCATAGTAGCTGAAAATGATGGGATAATTAGGAAAATTTGTTGCATCATTCAATGCAGGATTCTCATAAATCTGAAAGTGAATCTCAACAATCCATTTTTCCTTTATGTAAATGGAGAAGAGTTTCATTAAATGAACATGTAAGCTCACCCTTTTGGCAATATTTCTCAGCAAACAAAATCTTCAATGTTTCCATTCAGTAATATTCAATTAAATGTGCAAATTGAATGGGAGTATTGGAGATTGGACAAAAACACGGTTTATTAAATAAAATATTGATATGAATTGGATCATTATATTATTTTTCATCCATCTCGACGCGTTTGGAGTGGTAAAAGTGGAGGAAACAACTCATGGGACCGCTTTTATTGGCGAGACCCAGTTTGGCAAACAGGGTCTGAAACCTTCCGGGAGTGCTTTGAGGCTTCAAACGAAGTTTTTTGGGGTAACCATTTACCCCATAATGGGGCTCATTTTCATGGTATTCTACACACAGAGAGATTTCCAACAGTGTAATAATTGTGTCAATTGGAGTCTGTATGCAAATGTTATGCGACATAGAAGTTGACCTTCCTATTTTCACACCTATAGTTCGGGAGGATGTCGCGTCAACCCCCATTATTCATGGAAAAGGGGCTAGCCACGTGTTTTTGATGTAAAAGACTCTAGAAGAGTCTATTTTGTAACTCTAGTTAAGAGTTGATGTGGTCAAAATTAACCACTAGTAGATTATCGGGTTGTGTTATAACCGAGCCACTAGTAGGAAGAGGCATTCCATTCTTTCGCAAGCATTTGTTCCATACTTGAGAAAAGATAGCTAGGAGAGATAGGAGATAGAAAACACACAGAGGATCTGTGTATTGTAGCATCCCAGGGGCCACAAACAGTACTTCTTTGTATTTGCAACCATATTTCCAAACAAACAAAGAGAATGAAGTGACCTCATATTCTAGCTGGGTTTCTCTCGAAAGTGTTTCCCTGAGATCATATCTTGTGTATTATGTGTGTGTGACTTGTTTTTTCGTTCTCTACTTTTTTGTATAATTTATATTTGCATGCATGCACTAATTACAGTTAAATCTACAGATCTTAAAGTTTAATAAAATTGTAATAGTGTATAATCTCATATTTGTAATATAACATTATCAAATCTGTTACGACGAACCATCCAATGGAATATCCATGGAATTTTAGGGATCAATAATGCCAACATTTATATATTTGTTGTTACCTGGATCAATTTGATGCCCATTTGAAGACAAAAAAACAAACAAACAAACTAATCCAAAATGGATTTTTTGTATAGACTCCTAAGTCTAAGTGTTCCCCACAGAGGAAAATTAAAGTCCAAGGAAGCTCCTGGAACTAGCCCCATTGCAAAGATCTTTTCATTCTAAATCCACTGCAACTTGAATGGGCAAAAATGGACTTAGGATGCAGAAGATATCACAGAAAGAAGATGCCCTATGTTCTTTAGAAAAAGAGGAAAATTCCTCTAAAATGGGCAAAAAACCCTTATAAAGGGAAATCGCATCGAAGGAGAGCCAAAGGCAGACTTAAGCGGAGAGCGAAGCAACCCCAAATTGCCAATCCTTGACATATCGGGTCGGAGGAAGGCACATGCACATGATATAATAAAAAGACTTGAGTCGATGCGACATTGCGATCACCAATCGACAGATCGGCATCGGCAAGGGCATGGGACTTAAGGCGGGACCCCGAGCTGAGCAATATTGCGATCGCCAATGTCGGTGTCTGCATAGGCCATGCCACATGGAAAGTCCTCGGGACTATGCGATATGCGATTGCGATAAGTCGCATCGTGACAATACAGAGGAGCGGGGCCATATATATATGCGACTTGTGATAAAACCGAACCCGACGGGTATTATGGGTAAAAATAGATATATTTTGAGTTCCATAAAAAGGAGTTTTTCAATGTAAAATTGTGTTTCATTAAATAAACAAAATACAAAAGGAATGTGCTCGATGCGATGAAGCCAGACCCTAAAGGATTTGTAAATGCCGCTATATAGTATTTGAAGTCCACCACACAACCATTTGTCGGGATTTTCCCGTGTTTTAATGTATTTTTCCAATACAAAGGAAACCAGAGCATAGGGGCACGACGAATTATGATAGTGATTACAGGTGGACCTGATAGGAGTCTAAGGCGGTTTTAATGATATTTCAGGTTCGATAAATGACAGATTAGTGGATTTTCCCGTGTTTTAGAGTATTTCTCTGTGTAAACAAAGAATGACTATTCTGAGGATTTCAAAGGCGTTGATGGTCCTTTCGTTACAAAATAGGTGGCCACCATCCCTGAAGGTGTTTAGCAATGATTGCTAACGCTCAGAGGGGGATTTGAGCAGACAGAGGCCGTGAGCCAAAGAGCCTAGAAGAGGAAATGAATGGACAACGCCGATTGGCTTAAAAGCCACATAATGGATGAGATAGAAGCGTAGAGAAGCTGAGCCAAAGCAGGAAAGTAGAGCCAAAGAGAGCCAGAGCGGGAGTCGAGAGTCAGAAGAGCTAAGAGCTTCAAAAGCCAGGGATAAAATGGTGTCTAAACCCATTGTTTCTATGTAAAACAGTGGAGTTGAGCCAAGAGCTTGTAAAAGGACTTTTCCATAATCCCAGAGAGCCTAGTTGATTTGAATAGAGCTCATGGAGACGTAGCCCAAGAGTTTTGGGTGAAATCCTAATTAAATTGTTGTCTTATGTGTGTTGTTTTATTGTTGCATTATATCTGCTACTTTAGTTATTGTTATATCAGTTCAAGCAAATAGACTTAAAAACACATAAACGGTCAACAAGAAACATAAGCATACACCTTATTTCAAGCACATATTTAATTTCGCATTGGTTAATCATAAAGACTTGGGAATATTTAAAGCTTTGGAAGTGGGAGAGGTTCTTGAAAATTAGACAAGAAGCCTAAGTGCCCCATTTTCAGATCAGGTGGTATTGGAGCTTTTGATTGATTAACCCACCTTCAAAGAAGGTTATATCAGAATGCTTGATTGACAGAGCAAAGATTACTTGTCTGAAAGGTGTTTGGGAAATCAAGGATTGATTGCCTGATTGATTGTATGCTTGTTGCGGACTGATTATTTTTTGAGTTGCAGCGGTGAAGGGAAAGCTATTGATAGCTCAGTCCCGGAAGGACAAGAAGGAAGAAGGGTTGAAGGCATTCTTCTATCCCAAAGGACCTCAAGGCAACCCTTGAAGCACAAGAGGTTTGCTACAAAAGGTTGCTTAAATAAGCTCATTAGTAATCTTGTTTGAAGTTATTTTGTTCATTGGCATAATGACTACTTCTACAAGTGTATCCTCAAACTCCTACTTCATCACAAGAATCTTTAATGAAGACATGAAGCAAGATCTGTCCACCATGATGGATATGGTGAGAGAAATGTATGAGGATGGAAGGAAGAGTAGCATACTTAGAGAGCAGTTTAATTCCATGAGGGAAGAGAAGCAAATGCTTTCCGAAAAATTGCAAGAAATGGAGAGGCAACTTCATATTGCAAATATGAACCTACAAAGGATGCATGAGTTGGAGTCAGAGCTCTGTGTTGCCAAAGAAGCCTTGGACAAGTATCAGCTTGAAGAAGAGGTAAATCATTCTAGTTTGTCTTCAAATTCCTCTAAGAATGCTTATATTGGTTCTTTTGAAAAACACACTAGAGGCATAGGTTCCAAGTTAATGTCCAAGATGGGCTATGAAGGAAAGAGCTTGAGAAAGCATGCACAAGGTATTGTTGAACCAATAATGGTTGAGGAAAGGCCTAAGAATTTGGGTCTTGGCTATGGATAGTCTTATGGAGAGAGTTCCAAAGCTACTATGAAGGCCATTGAAACAGTCCCAAGAAGGAGTTTCATTTCATGTCCTCTACCTCAGAAGTGTGAAGATTGTATTCAGGACGAATGCAATGGCTTGAAACATCACTTGCAGGATGCAGGTGTTCAGAAGCACACACTTGAGCCAGAGAGTTGTGGAAACTCTAACAGCCTTGAAGAGATTGATGGTGTTCCAAAGGGAGTCACCTCTTCATTTGCTTCACCTCCTCATGAAGGCAATAAAGGTGAAAGAGGCAGGTATAAATTTGGTTCTAAGCATCTTCTTTTTTATTTTGCAAAGCATGATAAATTTCCACATAGATATGGGAAAAGAATTGCATGTTCCTTTTGTGGTTTGGATAACCATCATGTTTCTAGATGTTGGAAGAGAAGAGCCACATACAAGAAACTTTTGAAGCAAAGGAAGCAAAAAGCGTAAGGTCCATTGGACAAGGCAAATCATGTTGTCAAGAGGATGCACATGTGTTGCACTTACTGCCATAAGCAAGGGAATCTTGTTGAAAGGTGTTGGACTCTGAATCCAACAATGATTCCACAAAAGTTGAAGAAAGTGGAAAGAGAAGATGGCAGAAATGGAAATGAAGTTTCCATGGATGATGTGCTTCAGAATGATTCACATGTTAATGCTGATATGCAGACAAAGGAAAAACCTTTGAACTGGATTGGTAAGAAATGGATAGAGTTCTTTTCCAATTAAGGTTGCATGTCTATTGATGCATCTATTTGCGTTTCTTTGTTGATGAGATGCGAGTTGCAGGTTTCTACCAAGAAGGTGAATGGAAAAACGCTGAGTAGGAGACTCACTTTGTTGCTGCAACATTATATTTCATTTCAACTTTGAAAGTACAGTGTGATTAAGTAAAAGTTGAAGGATGAAATGCATGCAGATTGATGTGCATGAACACAGGGATGCTGATGATTTCCATGTTTTTGAACATGTATCTGTAACTAACTAGCAGGGTTGATTGCTTGACATACATGTGATGCAATGTTGACTTGGGAAAAGTTAACTGGGTCTCCAAGATGGAGATAATGATGAAGTGTTTTCATCTTTTCAAAAAGAGTCCAGATGGTCTTTCTCTACATGCTTGACTTGAAGGGTCATTTGTTTTAAAGGCATGTTTTATGGGCTTGTTGTCTAGTCCATCATTTGTATGCAGATGTAACACATGGAGGTATTCACAAGATGTGAAATATGTTCCTTTTTTGAAGCAAGAGTTTAGGGCACCTAGTTATTGTCTGTATTTCTGTTGTTGTTAGCAGTTGTTGTTGACAGCTTTTCAAACAGGTACAAAAGAGATTTTTGTGGAGCAGGTGTACTTAACATTTGTTTGAGCCACCTTGGATCAATGATCAAGGCAGAGAAGTTCAAACTACCTTATGTGACCATTTAAGCAGGAGTTCCACAAGAAGGCAAGGAGGAAGACAGTTCTTCCTAGGAGGACCAACATATCCAGGAAGGAAAGTGGTTAAAGACTTTGGTTCAGAGGCACTATGCAATGCAATTGTATGGAGGCTGAAAGAAGAAGGTGTTGTTACTCTCAGGTACTGTTAGATCAATATATCAATCTTTTGGAGACTAAAAGTTCTTTTAGTGGGAAGGCGTGATCCAAAATGGATTTTTGGATTGACTCCTAAGTCTAAGTGTTCCCCGCAAAGGAAAATGAAAGTGCAAAGAAGCTCCTAGAAATAGCCCCACTGCAGAGATCTTTTCATTCTAAATCCACTGCAACTTGAATGGGAAAAAATGGACCTAGGATGTAGAAGTTATCGCAGAAAGAAGATGCCCTATGTTCTTTAGAAAAGAGGGAAAATCCTCTAAAATGGGAAAAAAAACTCTTATAAAGGGAAATCACATCGGAGGAGGGCCAAAGGCGGACTTAAGTGGAGAGCGAAGCAACCCCCAATTGTCGATCCCCAACATATCAGGATGGAGGAAGGCACATGCACATGATATAAGAAAAAGACCCAGGCCAATGCGACATTGCGATTGTTGATCGACAGATCGGCATCAGCGAGGGCATGGGACTTAAGGCGGGACCCCAAGCCAAGCGATATTGTGATTGCCGATGTTGGCATCAGTGGATCGGCGTCGACATAGGCCATGCCATATGGAAAGACCCCAGGACTATGCGATATGCGATTGTGATAAGTCACATCGCGAAAATACAAAGGAGCGGGGCCATATATTGATCCGTAATTGATCTAAGACAAACAATAAGGTATTACAGACTCATGTGCATGGATGTGCCTATGTTATTTTATGCAACGGATCAATAAGATTGTGAAATACACAGGAAATGAAGCAATTAAGGAAAATATAAAAGGCAACACATATAAACACAACAAGTTTAATAAGGAGTTCACCCAATACTCCTAGGTTGCATCTCCTGGTCCAACCTTTAGTGGTGGCCTCTCTATTATGTTTTCAAAGTAGATTTTTTATGACAGTGAGCTCAATTTGAGTCTCACTCAACAGATACAAATCAGTAAGACTGTACTTGGATCCCCCAAGTCTTTGGAGTACATAGACTCTCCTTACTGATTCTTGACCTCTATTGGTCACAGTAGTATGAGCCCAATCTGAGACTCAATACATGACAGGCATATACAGAGGAGTTTGCTTGAACCTCTCAAGTCTTCTTTGGAGCACACAGACTCTCTGACTCTCTCTGTCTCTGTCCCAACTCTGGCTTGATGTTGCCTTTGCTTCTGCAGGTCATCTCAACTTCTTCTCTCTGCGTTTGGCTTACTGCCTACTGCTTACTACTCTTAACTTGCATCTCACTCTTTCAATTTGTGGCTTTAAAGCCAATCTGCTTCCTGATTGTTCATTTCTGCTTCCTGGCTTTCTAGTTCCCCTGCCTTTGTCCGTTTGAATCCCTATGTCCTACGTAATCAGTCACTATATAACGCCTCACAGGCAGGTGGCCACCTATTTCATAATAGATGAGTGTCAGTTCTCTTGGACATATTTGAAACGAGTATTTTATTTTATTTATTTATTTATTTATTTTTTATTATTTATTTTATTTTATTTTATTTTTATTTATTTATTTATTTTTTTAATTTTATTTTATTTTATTTATTTTATTTATTTATTTATTTATTTATTTTTTTCTGTTAACTCCGAGAATGCCCACGAAACATGACCTTCAGCCAATGTATCATCCATTTCGGACTTCAAATCCTATTTGATCTTGCTTTATAATCTTGTCAAATTCGGTCATCCATTGGAACGCGTCTCTGTCGTTGATCTAGGGGCCCCAGATCCTACAGTCATCATTCATATCGGGTGGCTAAGTATCATGATATTTACCCGTTCGATGTGAGTGGTTCTTTATCTCTTCCCTGGGACGTGTGGCAATCGATGTATGGCATTGGGCAGAACTCGGTTGAAATCACTTACTGCTCAAAGCCCATCCGATATCCTGTCGATTTTTTGGAATCTCGCTTCGATCGAACCGAAACAATATTTTCTGCATTTTATAATTATTTCGGGTCCGACACTTGGGGCTTCTCTTCACTAAGAGGTTTTCCCTGCTCGCACCAAGAGAACTGACACTCATCCGTTATGAAATAGGTGACCACCTCCCTATGAGGTGTTATACAGTGACTGATTACCGAGGACAGAGGGATTCAAACGGACAAAGGCAGGGGAACTAGAAAGCCGGGAAGCAAAAACGAATAGTCAGGAAGCAGATTGGCTTTAAAGCCACAAACTGACAGAGAGAGAAGCAATTTAAGAGCACTAAGTAGTAGCCAGTAAGCCAAAAGCAGAGAGAAGAAGCCAAGCTGACCTACAGAAGAAAAGGCAGCATCGAGCCAGAGTTGGGGCAGAGATAGAGAGAGTCAGAGAGTCTGTGTGCTCCAAAGAAGACTTGAGAGGTTCAAGCGAACTCCTCTGTATATGCCTATCATGTATTGAGTCTCATATTGGGCTCATACTACTGTGACCAATAGAGGTCAAGAGTCAATAAGGAGAGTCTGTGTACTCCAGAGACTTGGGGGATCCAAGTATAGTCTTACTAATTTGTATCTGTTGAGTGAGACTCAAATTGAGCTCACTGTTGCAAAAACTCTTCTTTGAAAACATAATAGAGAGGCAGCCACTGAAGGCTGGACCAGGAGACACAGCCCAGGAGTATTGGGTGAACTCCTTATTAAACTTGTTGTGTTTATATGTGTTGCCTTTTATGTTTTCCTTAACTGCTTCATTGCATGTGTATTTTGCAATCTTATCGATCCATTGCACAAAATAACATAGGCACATCCATGCACATGATTCTATAATACCTTACTACTTTTCTTAGATCAATTATGGATCAAGTGGTATCAGAGCTCTAGGTTGCTAAGGTTAGACAAGCTTGTGCTAGATTTTTTTTTTTTGAATGCTGACTAGGACAAAGCTCAAATTAGGAGAAGGAGAGTTGGTTGAAGCTAACCCAAAGATTGGAAGAGTCTATCCTAGGAGGAAAATGGTAGAAGAAATTCCCTTGGAATCAAACTCCCAGTTCATAGACAGTTTCATGACCATGAGAGCCATGGTAGAAGAAATGTATAGAGAATTTAAGAAAGGTAGAGGTGAAGATTCTTCAACCTCCAAACAAGATAAAGGAGTAGAAGAACCTCTTCTAGTTGCCCACCCAGAAGGCAAAGGAAAAGAAGAAAATCCCTCTCCATCATCTCCCCCATCATCACCTTCATCGTCATCTTCTTCACATAAAGAAAGCCCATAAAAGAAAAAGAAGAAACCTTCTTTGATTAAATTAGATGTGAAGTTTGATTTGCCAGTTTATGACGGAGAATTAAATGTAGAAAAGCTAGATAACTGGATTAGACAGATTGATGTATATTGCAGAGTGTAGAACATCGATTCAGAAAGGAGAAAGATTCAGCTAGCTAGCCTACACCTTGGTGGAACTGCCCTAGTATGGTGGGAAGGCAAGACACAAGTTGATTTGAAAAAGCATGGTAAAATTCTTTCTACCTGGAATGAATTTGTTTGTGCCATTAAAAAACAATTCTATCCACTAGCTTATATGCAGCAAGCTATGATGAGTTAGCAAACTCTTCGCCAATTAAAAGGGCAAAGTGTACAAAGCTACACCCAAGAATTTAGAAAAAGATCTTTGATTCTAGGAATTTCTTTAGACTCACCTGAAACTTTGTTGAAGTATATAGGTGGTCTACACAGCTATTTAAAGCACACCATTCTCATGTTTAATCCTACTAGCATAGATGAGGTATCTGTTTAGGCTACACATCTAGAGGCTAGAGGCAAGAATGTGAACCCAGAAGTTGGGGGATCATCAAAACCCACTGCAAGCAAGAACAAGGAAAAGAGAAAGAAGAAATGGAAAGATAGGAAGACAAATGTTGTATAAAAGACCAAACCTTCATGCACTCACTGCAAGAAGGATGGGCATGATGATGAACACTGTTGGATTCTGCATCCGAAGCTGAGGCCCAAGAAGTTCGATGGCAAAAAGAAGAAGATTGTTGCATCTATTCAAAAAGATTTGGAGTCAGACTCAGGGGATGAAACAACAATCACAGCCACAGGTATAAAAGGTAAAATTTTTGAAGCATCTACTAGTAATTCTGCACAATCTACTGATAATGAAGAGGAAAAGGCATGAGCTTTTTCATATTAGAGTTATTTCAAAGCATCAAAAGATTGATACTTTGTTTGATAGTGGCTCACAAGTAAACTTAATTTCTGAAGCAATTGTAAAGAAGCTGGGATTACTAACC
>APFE031748089.1:61658-77287 GCA_000404065.3 Pinus taeda
TATTTAGTAAAACATGGGAAGAACATTTGAAGCATGTAAAGCAGACTCTAGATGTTTTGAAAAGAGAAAATCTTTATGTTAAGCTATCAAAATGTGAATTTGGCAAAACATATTTGAATTATTTGGGTCATATTGTAGGGGGTGGTGAATTGATGATAGATCCCTCTAAGGTTGCAATCATTGTAAACTGGCCTAAACCCAAATCTGCTACAGAATTTAGAAGCTTCCTAGGAGCAACATAGTATTGGAGAAAGTTTATTGCTAACTTTTCCTTGATTGTAGCTCCCTTACATGCTTTAACAGGATTGAACAAGGTGTTTCAGTGGGGAGGCACATAGCAAAAAGCCCTCGACACCTTAAAAGAAAAGATTAGTACAACACCAGTACTAGCACTGCTCGATCTTCAAAGACCCTTTTAGATTGAAACAGATGCCAGTGACTATGCCATGGGAGCAGTGTTGATGTAGCACGGTAAACCCATATGTTATCATTCTGAGACATTTAATTATGTAGTAGTTAATTATCCCACATATGATAAAGAATTGTATGCATTAGTACAAAGTGTGAAAAAGTGGAAACATTATCTGATGGGCAAAGAGACAGTTATACATATTGATCATCAACCACTTCAATATTTACACTTACAAACTAAGTTGCAGCAATCAAGACACTATAGGTGGATGGATTTTCTACAATAGTTTCATCTTGTCATTAGATATAAAAAGGGCATACACAATAAAGTTGTAGATATGTTGTCCAGACCAATCATAAATGCATCTATTATACTTAAGCATAACTCAATATTGCATGAAAGCTACATTGAACAGTATGCTCAAGATATAGATTTTAAAGATGTATATGCAAATTTAAGTAATAGAAAAAATGTAGAAGAATTGGATTACTATATTAAGGACCGACTCTTGTATCATTTGGAAAATCTATGCATCCCACAAACAGAGAGAGTTAAAATAATTAGGGAGGCACATACTTCCCTAATATCATGTCATTGGTGTAAGTATAACAGTTGCACAGCTGCAAAGATTTTGTTATTGGCCAAAAATTAATGAAACGTTTCTAGATATGTAAGAGGGTGTACCATGTGTGCTAAAAGCAAGCCCAGCAATAGAAAACTAGGCTTGTACACTCCACTACTAGTTCCTTCTCATCCGTGGGAAAGTGTTTCCATGGACTTTGTTGGGGGACTACCTAAATTTAGAAAAGGTCATGACTGTTTATATGTTATTATGGATAGGTTCAGCAAAATGTGTATTTTAGTACCCTGTAACAAACAGATTACAACTGAACAAACAACAAAGTTGTTCTTTCAACATGTATGGGTTCATTTTGGATTACCCACTTCCATTGTATCTAATCGAGATTCCCTATTTGTTGGGAAATTTTGGTCAAGACTGTGGGAATTGATGGACACCAGACTGAAGAAGAGCACAGCTTTTCATCCGCAAATAGATGGCCAAACAGAGGTGATCAACTAGACAATGATCCAGTTTCTCAAAGGCTATTGTAGCAAGCATCCCAAGCTTTGGGATGAACATTTGTGTTATGTGAAACATGATTACAACCAGGCTAAACATTCTTCTACACAGAGATCTCCTTTTGAGACTTGTTTTGGTTTCATAGCAAGGTCTCCCTTGGACTTTGTCTGTGGTAAAGACATAGTGGTTGATGGACACAGTGATGTGGACAAGGCAACCAAGTTCATTGAACAAATCTAAGAGATTCACCAGGCAGTAAGGGAGCAGCTGGAAAAAAGCCAAGCCAATAGTGAACATGCATTTCCATTTATGATTTTTAACTCAAAATTCTGAAATTTTTTCGTATCTCATTTACTTTTGCAAGCCATGTCCTTTGTTGTTAGAATATTTTTGTCTTCCCATTTTCTAATAAATAATTGCAATGAATATATCGTTTTAAATTTCCAATCCCAGTTTTACCTCTTTTAGGTTGACTTCTTGCTCCATAATCATAATTGCCATTTTCATTATCGAGGATGCATTTTGTTTCTTTTCTTTAGGTTTCTTTCAGACATTGCCTTTAGTAATGATGTTATTGTTGCTTTTTCTTGCTTCATAAACTGGAAAATGAACTAATTAATGAAGCCAAACATTGTTGCATCTCTTTGTCTCTTGTCTCCTTTCAAAAACTACATCATAAGTCACACTTCTCATGGTTTCCTTGCAACTTTTTAATTAAGATTGTGAATGCACCTTTCCTTGTGCAATTTGTGGTCATTAGCTTCATTCCCATTGGATTTTTTTACTTGCATAATCCACAGCTCCAAACACTAACCTCAACCATTTTTTTTATCTATCTTAGATTCATCTTTGAAGGCTCATCTAAAGTGAAACCTATGAACAAAGACTCAAGTTTTTGAAAATATCATTGTACAATTGAAAGTACAACTAACAGGCCCTTTCAAATGGCAAAATAGTAGGTGCAGTTGTTAATGCTTTGAGTGTCTTGAAATTTCATGTTAATGCAACCCAAACTAATTTCAAATTCGTTCTTGACTCATACCACCAGTCACACAAATAGCCTTCCAAACACTATAACTTTATAGGTCACTCCCTTTTAGTCCTCTATTTCCCAAATTATCTTTATAGACAACATATGAGCATTAACCCATATAAGTAGCTTGCCATAGTTTCAAAATGTTATTGTTTCGTATTTGTATATACAATCCAAAAAACAACATATGCCTTTACCTGTAAACTTTTCTAACTCACACTCATGCATGTCCCTCTTTCTATATGTATGCCCATCTTTTCATTCTTCCACCTGCAATTCATTTTATGTTCCTGGAAAACTAACATAACAAAGCTCACAAATATTGTTGCTTTAATGCATGTTCCCATGTTTGCATTCATAAGCATATAGGTCATTCCCAAACTTGTACATCTGATAAAGAAAAACTTGTATATACAAGTATAAAAGCCTAAAATACATCCTACAATTTCCCGGACACAATCAATGTTGTGGAAAATGCCATATAACCTAAAATGAATACGGTAACAAATTCTATCTCCCACAAAAATGGATAAGATATAGTTCCTTTAATAAAATATCGAAAAACTGTAGAAAAATTGGTGTAGGTCAACCTGATAATGCAATATAAATCAAAGCAAAATACTATAACCTACTTCTACTATCAATTTGTGGAAGCTTAAAGATCGAGCTAAACAATATAACCATAAGAAGAAGAATCAATGCACACTACACATGAAAATACTTTGGGTAAAGCCTCAGCTAAAAACCCCACTATCTATATTATCATACAAGGTGGAAATACATAGGGATTATACAAAGCCTTAGCTCTCACAACTAGCCAGCTCTCAGTACAATCCTCACAGATGCTCACAGGCAATCTTGGCTGCTCTCTAGCCTTCCTCTCTGCCCTCCAAGCTCCTATTTCCTTGCGGCATTCCTTGTGGATGATCTCCTTCAACCAAGTGGAAAAATCTGATCTAACACACTGTCAGAACTGCGCAATCCTCAAGGAATGATTCCTTGAATGCATGCATGAGTTTTCTTTATAATAAAACACATGAAACTGATAGTACATTGTCCTTGACTTTAATCTCAACTGGATCTTTCTCAGAATAGACATGCATGAGTTTCTGATGAGGGAACCTTCAATTAACTAGAGTACACCAGTTGAGTGCATGCATGCATCAACTGATTGTTAACTCTCTATTAGTTCCTCAAACAGTTTGGAACTAATTTAACTGGAATTAACTCAGTAAACTGAGTTAACAAATTACAACTCAAATATAACTCAATCTTATCTCCTTAATTTAAGGGATAACTATTGCATGACTTCAAAAAGACTTCTAACTTGAATTTCTCCAACTAATTAATTCAAAATGAATTAATTAATTATTTCCAAGTAGTTTTTAAGATTAAATTCGATTTTAATTCACAATTTAATTTAAGGACGTATTAAAATGGAATATTCTTGTTTCCATATTTCAACACTCCCTCTCAACAAGAAAGGGATTATCTACCACCCTGATCTTGTCTCTATGGAACTCGAATTTACACTTTGACAATGCCTTTGTCAAAATGTCAGCATCTTGCTCCTCTGTTGAAATATACTGCAGCAACATGATCCTCTTGACCTGCGAAAGGCCATAGGCAACAAATCTTGCCTTATGCTTCTCCACACTACCATCCGTAACTTGCTTTACCTTATAAATCCAATAGGAACTCACAACTTACTTGTTCTCCGGTCTCAGAACCACGTCCCAAACATTGTTACGAACTATGGAGTCATACTCTTCCACCATAGCATCAACCCAAATCGGCTGTTGCACTGCTTCCTCAAAGGAAGATGGCTCGGTATCAACACATTCCCCACCAAGGGCCATGTATCAAGTGTACTTCTCAGGTGACCTCCTCTGTCTGCGCTGAGAATATGGTGCTCCTACATTCTCTCTCACATCTTCCAACAATTTGTCAGCTTCTCTTGTGTGCTTCCATCCATCTCTGGAAGACTCTACTTGAGTGGATGTCTCCACTCTTGGAACCTCTGCATGTGGCTGCTCCACATTAGTCTGAGGCTCCTCCTCCTTCCGAACCAACAGTTCCTCCATAGCCTGTAGTTGGAGCTCCCTCTCAAGGGAAACCTGCATGGCCTTCTGCTTATCAAACTTGAGATCTCTGCGAATCACTGTCCTCCAACTGGTAGGCAAGTACACCCGATAGTTGTGAGGTGTATCACTGTACCCCACAAGTATCCCAAAATCTGTTGTTGGCTCAAGCTTCTTTCATCATCCTGGAGTGACCCACATCTAGTCTCTTACTCGAGAAAGCTTCCTTTGGTGTCTTCATCCCAAGTATGCGATGCAGGCTTCTATTCTACAAATAGACTTTTGTTTTGCATGCCTCAGCCCACAAGTGAAGTGGTAGGCCTTAGTCATGCAACACTGCCCATGCTGCCCCGACAATAGTTATGTTCTTCCTCTCAGCCACCCCATTCTGCTGTGGGTTATGAGGTGTCATCAGCTCTCGTTTACTTCCTTCCGCTACACAGAAGTCCTTAAACTCTTGAGAGACATATTCTCCACCGTTGTCACTTCTAAAAGCCTTGATCTTCTTCTCTGACTCTTTCTTGACCAAAGCTTTGAACTCACAAAACTTTGTGAAAGTTTGATCCTTATTCTACATTAAATAAATCCACCATTTACGAGAATAGTCATCAATGAAAATCACATAATACCTTTGCTTCACTGTGGATGTCGTCGAGAATGATCCACACACATTAGTATGAAATTTCTCTAAGATAGCCTTTGCTCGACTATCTTGGTCATGCAAGGAAGACTTGGTGTACTTTCCCAAGGTACAACCTTTGCATGTGTCAACTTGCTCAAGTTTACCTTTGGGAAGTCATGTAGATATGTGTTGCATTTATCTTCAAAGCCCCATCATGCAAATGTCCCAACCGCCTGTGCCACAAATCACCAATGTCTTGGCTTTGCACCAATTCTGCTTTCATGCTCAATGTTGCACAATCATATACCTCTAGTTTATAGAGATTCTTCACCCAAATCCTTATCATCTTGGTCTGACCCGTGGCTATGTGTCTTAGGAACGCCTTTCCTTTACTAAAGACAACATCATAGCCTTTGTCTTCCAACATCGCGACCGATACCAAGTTCTTCTTCAGTCGAGGAACATACATCACACCTGTCAAGGTGAGAGGAGCTACATGCTCCCTCTGAAAAGCAACCGTGCCCACTCTTGAAACACTATACCTTTTGTCGTCACCCATCTCTATGCACATCTTGAGGTTTTTCTCCTCCAAGGCAACGAATAAACTTTTATCAATGGTCATGTGGAATGAGGCTCCACTGTCAAGATACCAGACACAACCCATCATCGATGACACCATGCATCCAATAAGGGTAAAGTCTGTTTTGAACTGAGAGGCTAATGCCTCACCTTTCGATCCTTTCGAGGATCCCTTCTTGGACTTATTCGATGGAAAATTAGTCACATAATGTCCCATATTTTGACAATTAAAGCATCTCACTTTAGAAATGTCACCCTTCTTCCCTCCATGAGAAGAATTCGATTTGGAATGGGAAGATTTCTCCTTCCCTTTCCTTTCCTTACTTGCTAAGGCTAGATTTTCTTCATCATCATTCTTGGATGAAGAACCATCTCGTTTGCTCCTCCTGATCTCCTCCTGCATAAGATCCGACCATAGTCGTTCCCAATCCGGCAGTTTCTCCCTTCCATTCATAGAGTCCTGGTAGCTATTCCAACTCTTTGGAAGGCCAAGGAGAGCGAGGATCACCATATCATCATTGGAAGTAGTTATTCCCACACTGTCGAGCTCATCTCTGCAGGTGGTGAGCTTGTTCAGATATGTGGAAATAATATCTCCCTTCTCCATCTTGATTCTTTGAAGCTTGTCCTTGAGCACCAATTTCCTTTGGTCACTATTGTTCTAATAGAGGTCCTTCAATGTCTTCCACATTGAAAATGGAGTATCCTTCCCATGGATACTCGAGACAATATGGTCTTGAAATCCCTGAAGGATGATCTGTCTCACCTTCGCCACACACTTCTTCCTCTCAGCCAACTCTTGTGCATTAGTTGAAGCTGGATTTGGGATTTCATGATCAATGAATTCCTTCAAGCCATTGTCTTCTAATACAACCTCCATTCTATCTTTCCATGCTATGTAATTCGAGCCACCTTCCAAGGCATACTCAAGTCTCAAGCCATAGAATGCCATTGGCCAACCTTGAAGTATGATATGAATTCGATTTTCACCTACAACCCCGAACTTCAAACTTCAAATTCTCTTCTCAGTATATTGTTCACAACTCCATTACTATGTAGAAAATTTCTACAAATCCAGCTCTGACACCATGAAGAAAATTTGATGGTAGGTCAACCCCATAATGCAATATCAATCAAAGCAGAATAATATAACCTACTTCTACTATCAATTTATGGAAGCTTAAATATCAAGTTGAACAATATAACCAAAAGAAGAAGAACCAATGCACAATACAAATGAAAATACATTGGGAAAGCCTCAGCTAAAAACCCCACTATCTGTATTATCATACAAGGTGGAAATACATAGGAATTATACAAAGCCTTAGCTCTCACAGCTAGCCAGCTCTCAGTACAATCTTCACAGATGCTCACAGGCAATCTTGGCTGCACTCCAACCTTCCTCTCTACCCTCCAAGCTCCTATTTCCTTGTGTTGTTCCTTGTGGGTGATCTCCTTCAACCAAGTGGAAAAATCTGATCTCACACATTATTAGAACTGCGCAATCCTGAAGGAATGATTCCTTGACTGCATGCATGAGTTTTCTTTATAAGAAAACACATGCAACTGATAGTACGTTGTCCTTGACTTTGATCTCAATTGGGTCTTTCTCATAATAGACATGCATGAGTTTCTGATGAGGGAATCTTCAGTTAACTGGAGTACACTAGTTGAGTGCATGCATGTATCAACTAATTGTTAACTCTCTATTAGTTCCTCAAAAAGTTTGGAACTAATTTAACTGGACTTAACTCAGTAGACTGACTTAACTAATTACAACTCAAATGTAACTCAATCTTATCTCCTTAATTTAAGGGATAACTCTTGCATGACTTTAGAAAGACTTCTAACTTGAATTTCTCCAACTAATTAATTCAAAATGAATTAATTAATTATTTCCAAGTAGCTGTTAAGACTAAATTCGATTTTAATTCACAATTTAATTCACGGAAAAATTAAATTGGAATATTCTTGTTGCCATATTTCAACAAAAACTTGCACTATACATTAAGGATATGAGAAAAGTTTCAAGGTCTTCTAAATAAGGTAAGAAATTGTAAATAATGCACCTTTGTAAGTTTTTTCCTTTTAGTCTTGGAATTCCCCAAGTATCTTCTTCCTTCATCAAACGCACATGCCCATTAATCCATACAAGTAGCTCTTGGTTGTTTCAAAATACTACCAAATTGTACTTGTATGTACAATCCAAAATTCATCATTTCCCTATTCCTAGAAAACTTTTCTAACTCAAGCTCATGCATGTGCCTATTTCGATGGATAAGGACTTCTTTGCATTTGTGCACCTACCATTCATTCCCATTCCTTGAAAACTGACATGTCAAATATCATGAACAAAATAACAAATTGTTAATGACATCAAATAATTGAAACTATGCTTCTCTTGTCTACTTTGAAATGTTGCTTTTGTTCTTCCTCCTCTGCCTTGTTACTACCAGTGCCAAGATTAACAAGACATTCTTGAAAAAACAATAAGGTCTCTTTCCTTTAATAATAAATTAAGGTTTACTAAATACCTTAACCAAACTTCCTAACCCTTCCTCTCTCAAAACCTATCCTTCACTCAAAATAACCCATTCCATAATAGGAATCGCACTTATTGTTTTGTTTGTCTTGACAAGAATCATTTTGCTTTCCACTTTAATTTGTGAGAATGAAAAAACATATATGTCTAGAAATATCTTCGTTGTTAATATCACCTTGATTATTGACCATTTTTTCTCATGCTTCTAAATATTCCACTCTCTTTGCTTCAAAAAAATTCTTCCTTCATGTCTTTCAAGTTTCGTATTGTAATCTTTTCCATGGAATTTCTACAAAGTCTACTTATGTTCCTATACACTTACATTTAAAAATATACTTGCAGTTCCTCTCTTCCAACAAAAAGTTGTAATCCAATGGATCCAAATTTGACTAGCAATCCACTTTCACTATTGATGGTTGGTTCTACATAGCTACAACCAATCCTCCAAGTGGTTGCCATCGAGTAGATTTTCCCAGGAAAGGTTGCAGCCCCCCGCTACTGGCTCTGTCTTTCTGATGGAACTCACAAACATGTGGTCTTGTTGCCTTCAGTGCACAATCCCCTTGAAACATATGGGGATCTTCAACTAGGCTCCATTGTGCTCCTCAGAAAAAAATGCTTGCATATCATTCCATTGATCTTTGTATGTTGCAACTTCCTCTCCTACCTTCCTTGCCTTCCTCTCCATTTAAGTCACTTTTTTGCACCTACTCTCTTTACATTATATTTTCTTATTCTCCTCCTCTCTCACAAATCTTCTTTCTTGTAGGTCACTTCGTGTCATCCAACTCGAAATTCTTCATCATGCAACACCTCTTATTGTTGAGCCAACCCCTCTTGTTCTTTCCACTAAACAAGTCCTCCATGCCACCTCACCCTCGACAATTGCCTCTGCTTTGCCATCAAATTCCTTGTTAAGGTCCCAACCTACAACCCTCCCTTTTAAGGCACTCAATCTGTTAGAGCCTAGATCAACCTCAGGCTTAAGGGAGGCAATCCTAGGATAACCACAAACCATGCTTAACTTGGTAGCTAGCCCTACCAGGTCGGAAGAGGGCTTTCTCCTTGTCAATCTCAGTGGAGATGACTAAAATAAGACTAGATTTTAGGCTAGGTATAGTATCTCTAGGGTTTTTGTTTGATTTTAAAGGTTGGTTGATGGATCAAATGGAGCAGGCAACTTAGGTCTGGGAAATCAAATCAAGGATGCAAACATGTTTTGTGGGGAAAGATAGATAAGTGTTTATGCACTAGTAATCAAGTGAGATGGTTGGTTTAAGGCTGTTGAGGGGCTAAGGAGATCATGTGGAGACCATGAATCCTCTTCAAACTGTTGAAAACATTAAGAACTAAATGCATTCCCAAGGCAAAGCACTGTTATTAATGTATTTTGCCTATTTCTCTTGATTCATTTAGTTTAGAAGAATGGAAAATGTTTTGAAACATCTAACGCATAAGAATAACTTATTACAGAAGAAGAAACAATACAAAAACACAGTATCACAAGAATCCCACAAAAATAGCTGCAAAACCTGGTTTTATTCCTTGCTAATCTGCTAATACAAGTATACAATGTGTGCACCACTTCCAAAAGAGTCCAACCCTTACAAATGACTAAGAAAGTACATAATATAGGCATCAAACCACCTATGCTAACCATCAGGGTCGAATCCATGAGAAAACTAGTGGTTTCAACCATATCTAAACTAAGAACAAGAATATAGGCAGTGGAACAACTTGCCTCTAAAACCATGGAAACTAATTCATTCCACCCCCAACCACTTCAAAATGATGAATTTACCCCCAAGATTCATTTTATAATTATATTTACATCCCATAGCATCAATTACATTCATAGATTTACCTAAAAAGAGACCAAAATTCAAATTACAAAAAATCCAGGCGAAATTTTGATTTTGGAGCCAAACTGGCAATTTTCATCCAATGTGCAGCGCCCCTGATCCAATGCGCATCACTTATTACAAGCCAGTTTTGGGGACCTTCCCGATGTCTAAACTGGGTGTAGGATAGCTCGTTGGAAATCTTGTTGAGTATAATTCTTGGAACAACTTGAATTTCTATATTTGGATGTCATTTGACCCATAAAAAATGGAATCTCCCAAGACTGCTTCCTGTGTATCAAAAAAGTGGCAAAGAGGTCATTTTTTGATGGTTTTTTGGCCTTTAGGTGACCAAGATCTGCTCCAAACTTGATGAAAATTTTTGGGTTTGCTTGTATTTTCATGCTCAATCCAAAAATGCAAACCATTCTCTCAAAGTATGCTCCAGTCAAAAGCGTAGCGCCCGTGGCGTTGCGTACCTATTGGGTTTTCCTGTGTTTCACATTTCAATGCGCAGAGCCACTGATTCTATGCGCAACTTTTCTTTTAGGCCGTGTTTTGGAGGCCTTCCCGGTGTCCAAATTGGTGGTAGGATATCTTTTTGGAAATCTTGCCAAGTATACTTTCCAGATCATCTTTAATTTCTCAATTTGGAGTTCATTTACCCTATAAAAAGTCAAATCTCCCAAGACTAGTCAAAATGTGCAAAATGAGGCTGCCTAAATGTAGAGTGTTGTTGCAATCAACTTTTGAAGGTCTTCCTAAACTCCACATTGAGCTCATGATAGCTCATTTGAAATATATTTGTGTCTAGCTATCATTTGACTCATCCAGGAAGTCATTTGGCTAACCAGGATAGGAGAAATCTTGATTTTCCCAAGGTCACTCCAGAGATGCAGCAACCCTCTTGAGGCAAATGTATTTTTTACATGTCTCTAAAACCATGACACCTGTGCAAAAATTGAAGGAGGTTTTTCTTCCTTGGTCTATTATGGACAAAAACCTCTCTTACTTTTGTCAAAATCATCTTATATTTCTCAGAAATATCATTTGCATAAAACCTATCCCGATGTGTGGAACAGGGGTTTTGTAGAAATGAAGGGAAATGAAGGGGATAAGGGGCTGATAAATTCTTGAGAAGATTTTATAAAATAGGGAAGTATGTTAGGAAGGAATGGAAAGCAAAATTTCAAATATGTAGTGAGGGGAAGGGGTCCAAAAGGGCAAAACACAGGCCTAGCCCAGAAAATTGTCAAATTGTAGCAAGAAGCTAGGGTTTGTGGGAAAATGATAAATTTCAAGGATATCAGTGATGGGAAGTGCTTAAGAAGGTACATTAAGGATACGGGAAGGTGTATGACCATCAGGATACAAGTTTTGTTGATGATTTGACCATCGAAGAGAAATTACCTTCAAAACCCTAGGAAAGGGAAATGAGCCTTACCCAAGTACAACTGAAGCACGAACAAGGTGTAACAAGACCCATTGGAACCTGAAATGATGAAAACTCTCTGAATGATGGTACACTCATCCGAATGGTGACATGGACCAATACTTGGAAGACTTTGGAATGAGTGAAAACAAATCCTAAACCTAATACCTAGTGACCAAATTTTACTTGAAGACTCACTGAAATGACAAAATTTGACTTTGGCACCCTAAAACCACTTTGTAAGAGCATGTTTGATCACTGGTGGAAGGCTTCAAAGAATGACACAAACACAACCCATCATAGAAACATTTTTTCATACAAGGCAGGGCCCTCACAAAGACACCCCTCTATCAATACAACAATACATGGGGCACTGGGAAATTTATTGGATTTGACCTTCTATACTATAATGGTGACGAGATCCACGTATCTTCCTTCAATGACTTGGTATATTCTTTGAATGCTCTCGTACAAGTTGGTTGGATCTACACAGTATCAAATGGCACCATAAATGTTCCAAATCCTAGCTACAAGCATCTGAACCGCCTATTCAAAATCTTCCTTTTGTCTGCATCAAATGTGTCTGAGTGCATATATGAATATCATTCAATAACTCCCCGCAAATTTCATTTCATCTCAATCAATTCTCTCAAAATTTCATCTATCAACTTGATTGTTTATGTTATTGGTATTGTTAGTGCGACTTCTCCTGCCTACATCGTATGCCACACGATGGCTCGGAAACTCCTTGGAAAGATTTGTGTGACATGTCGGGTTACAGCATCGATGTCACTGTTTGGGGTGTGAAGTGCCATGTCGATGGACACAAACTCTTTGAACCTCATGTCTTGGAGTCCACTTGAGTCCTTGCAATCAAAGGGGGTCGTGTCGTTGAGTTCAATGGAAAGACTGTTGGAACTATTCCCCCCACTTCCCTTCTAATAAAGTTATATATTGTTGAAACACGCCAGCTCCAATAATGGTTTCAAGATATAGGCTTCAATGAATCCTTGCCTTCACTTAGTCAGAAATACATAGGCACCCCTAGCATGCCCCTCAAATAAAAAATAATCACTAAAGTTTTTGAGTTGCCCTGCTCCGAGAAATACCCATGAATTGTCGTTCGTGCTACTACTACAACAATGGACATGGAATATTTTTACTTCCTTGCATGCCCACTTAATATTGATGGCATGAAATGAATGAAGAGAGTTATCCAACAATATGAGAATATGTGGCATTGCACGAAATGCAAAGGTGTCTTCCTTGAAAGTGACTATTTTTATGTGCTCCATCTTGAATTCCATGATCACATTGGCCATCTAGGAAATGTCATTGTGTTTGATTATGTTGCGACTAAACTCTTGGGCATATCAACAAAGCACCTTAGCCTCCTTTCAAGTGAGCCAGAATCTGTTAGGGACATCACCACTAGGATCAAATGTGGACACTTCATATTCACTCTTTCTATTAAAACAAACACTTTCAGTGGCATTAAATGCCTTTGCCCAACCCTTATACAATCTGAAGAAATCCCTTATGCCTCTGAATCTACCCTTGTCTTGCATGAAATGAAAACCAAATTTTTCCATTCCAAAAAAGTTGTTCGCCAACTTTAAACAATTTTATTACCCCTACATATTGTTGTAGTCATGCTTTCCTCTTCCACATATATTCTGTGAAACAATCGTGGACTTTGATTTTGGCCTCTTGTTTTACTCTCAACCCATTTTCAGTTTTTAAATCCTTTCCCTAAATCACAACTCCCTTGCCCTATGGTTGGCTTCTTCCTCCCTATACAATAGAATTTTCACACAATGCCCTCGTATAACTCTTTTTGCCTTCTCACAGTTATCTTCCTACACCTCTATCTCTACTACTTTTTGTAAAACATGGCTACGAAAATACTTGTTACTCTTGTAATTTTTCTTGGTAAATACATGGGCATTAGCTCACTTTCATTCCTTTGGCCTTCTTCATTCCTTCATGTGCTTTGCAACACATTAACATATTTCAAGTACAAATATGGATATGGATATGCTCTAATATGGAAAACATACATTAACTATTGATTTTAATAATGGTGCAACACAAAAGTAACCTTTCTTAAATCGAAAAACAAACATGCATGATGATATAACTTCTAATTTCAACATCCCACTGGGTAATGTTATAATTCAAGGCGTAATGATTCAACACATATTCATATTGCACGTAATGATTCAACACATATTCATATTGCACCTACATTTGAATTTTGACAAATTATTTATTACTGAAAATTTTGTTTAACGAAATAAACACACTAATTACTTGCTACTATGTTTTACCAAAAAACTTCGATTCAACTTCTTTCATGCAAAAACCAAAAAGCAAAAAACAACCTAGTCCTCCAACACATTCTTTGCGTACTTCCCACTTTCCTACAACACTTGCACCAAATGTTTCATAGATTCCTTTTTGTACAAAAAAAAAATAAAGTTTACACTGGAAAAACAAAGGGGAAGAAAACAAACTTATCTCTCAACTTAGTAAATAATTTGTATCTATGCTCGCTTTCCCCATCATACATATCAAATATATTTTTGCAAAGGTACATGCTTCTTGTCTCATTAACTTTTTTTTTTTCTATTCATGTTATGTATCTTCCAAATTGGAACAAATATACATGTCTTTCCTTTGTCACGCCAACGTTGTGCTTTCTATGTACACTATTTTCCCTCCTCAACATGCCTCGTTTACACATCTTTGTTCACATTTCACCTACACCTCCATCTTTGAGAATGCTTTCCTTGGTTGAATAACTATACAATCTACTCCCGATAATGATGGAAGGAAGGAACATTAGCAAAGGCATTATGCACTTAATAAGGATAAAATAAACACACATCGACGTCTATTGTACATCAATTAACACAATGCTTCTTCTCAAATTGTCCCCAGTGGAACCTTCCTACCTACCCAAATCCATCTTCCTCCCATTCCATTTAGTCCTCTTACATTCTCCCCTCCATTTCCATCTGCCATCCAAAATTCTCTCGACCCTTTACTTTCTTCACCTCCCACCTCTTGTATACAACCATACCCCCCAAGTTTCTTCCACTTCAACTCCCTAGTATTGCTTGAACAACCCGCTCCAACAAGCACATTGTCCTTTCCATGAAAGGGTTGACGCACTTAGTGTTGGTTTAAGGGGGCTTAACCCAGGTTCATAGTGTGTTGCACACCAACAAAACCCTCAACCATTGGCCCTTTAGGTAATGACCTGCAAGCAGGTCACAGTCTCGCCTGAAGCGGTTATGGGAGGTTGCAGAACCAGGTTTCTACAACCAGAGGGATATGAAAGTTGTTGTGTATGTATGTTCACTTATGTCTTATATCTACCTACAACTTCGCATACATGAACAAATTTGTGTTGATGATTAAGCTTACATATTAGTACTTAACGCATAGACATAACATAATGTAGGTTTTAACCCCATACAGAAATTACCTGCATATGAATTCTAAAACACATAAAATAAGCAATGCGAGAGCATAACACATATACACAGATATTTTCCCCTAGATCCCAAAACCAGGACTACCAGCTTGAATTTTCATTATATTCCTTTCAATGTTATAATACATATTTCAAGCCGAAGCATCCAATACCATGGACCAAAAACCATCGCGTCCAAAAACATGTGCGAAAATCATGCACAAAACCATAGGTGGGTCCGCCTAACCTAACATAGGTTCCAAAACCAAAATTTTCCGAGGCCCAGACCACATAGAGTGGGGTTACTTGCACCACTCAAACCCCTTGTGACCCCACCCCCCATGGCTACGCAATCAGCGCAACAAAGGGGGCGCTCCGCCCCCCCTCTAACCCCCCGGTTAACTACGTGGGCTAGTCGTGGAAAGAATATAAGACTGTTGGGTTGTGTTATATTCTTCCCACGACTAACTTACGTAGTGAACCGGGGGGTTAGAGGGGGGGCGGAGCCCCCCCTTCGTTGTGCTG
>APFE031748089.1:83586-133250 GCA_000404065.3 Pinus taeda
GTCTATTTTTAGACATATGGATCATGGTCTATGAGTTGCAGGATGTTATTTATGGATGATTGGTCATGTTGGTAAAAATAGATGCACTTCTATTTGTAGACATATGGGCGGAGTCTATTTTTAGACTGCCAGGCTAAAAATAGAACAGTCAAATATTATTAGCTCTTAATAATATTTGGACTATAAACATTATCTTATCCTCCTGCAGCATTTCAGTTCGAGCTACAGATGTGGTACATGCAACTACCAGAAGGAAATACGCTTTTCTTATGGGTTACTTGAGCTATTGCATGAAGGACTTCAGTTATAACTTCAGTGATTGAGTTCTGTGGAGTTGAATGAGGAGTTGATGGAGTTGTGTTCAGTTTGACATAGTTGAACTAGTTGTAGTTAGTCTAACTGATAAATAGACTAATGATGGGCGGTGTGAATTAATTATTAATTAATTCACTAATTATTAACTCATAAATCAACTGAAGAATGCATCAGTTAACTCAGTGCATGGATAGTTCAGTGGAGACAAGTGTTAGAGGTGAGCGAAAGGGAAAGATAGCTGTCAGTTGTGACTATAGTTGTGCATGTGATTTGCACAATGAATGGATGGAGTATTGCCAATGAGGATTGTGTGGTATATCCAAGGGAAATACGAATTCGGATGATTCATTCATCAGTATTCTCATGCAGGATTGCACAGTGGAGGCAGGCAAACAACGGAGGAGATTTGAGCCAGTGATTGATTCAGATCTGAGCTAATTTGTGTGTAACAGGTGGAGATAGTGCTCAGTACTTGTGAGGAGTATTGTACTATGTATTGTTTCATGTTCTCAATCAATATAATATACAGATAGTTGGGGGTTTTCAGCTGCATGCTTTCCCCGGGTACATACTGTGTTGATATGTGTGATTGATGCTTCAATGTGCGCATGCAGATGTTTCTGATTCCGCAAAATTGATGATCAATAGTAGAGGAGGTTATGTATTATGCATGTATTCCGCAACTAGTGTATAATCAGGATAATCTCTGTGAATAAATGTTATATTATTAAACATTTCTACATGGTCACAAAGCCATTGACTGCTATAGAAGGAATATGAAACATATGATATGTTATGCATGTAACAAGCTTGGACATATAGCAAAGGAATGCAGGAACAAAGTAAGGGCACCATACCAAAAGGAGAAAACATCATCACACTTGAAGATATGGAAGAAGAAGGAAGTACAGTAAGAAAGATGTGGCACAACACAATGTACAAACATAATAGACTGAGAGGGAGCTGAAAGTGTGAAACTTCAGTGTTCTAAATCTCATACGCAAGTTTCATGAAGAGAAGTCACATATATACACGAGTTAGTCATTGCACAGTCACCTATATGTTAGTTTGAGGAAGAGCAGTAGGACAGGCTCAGGAAAAAGGGTCTGATATGATTCAATCCATTATTTGCTCTGTTTGATAATGGTTATAATCTGTTGATGATGTGTGGAAATGTCTTGATACTCATAAGATGTTTAGAAGTATTTTTCATCCTAACTTGATGATGATGATGCCTTGATACTTCTTGCTGATATATGCATGATCATATCTAACAATAAACATATGGCACAGGTTCAGGGGGAGCTTATGCTTTGAATAATGCATTGTTGGCATTATGGTTAGAAGTACTTGGTGATGATGCTTATATGGCTAAGTAATACATCTTGCTATGATATGGTTATGAGTTGTCCATGACAACATCTCATATGATTCTTGGGGTTACATAGTTGGTGTTCAGATCAGATTTGTGATGATGCATATATGTTGCTTACATGGTAATCTTCATAAGGATAAGGAGAAGTACAAAGCTTGAATACACAACTTCATTACTTGATGATGAGTCACTCATATGTTGTTGTCGTCATATGCATAAAGATCATATAATACAGTTATGATGCAGGATTCCTATAGTTCTTATCAAGAAGTCTTGTCAAAAGATCTTGAGCTCAAGGTTTGCTAGATACATAGTGATATATGCAGTATGCTAGATACATGAAGTTGCATTGTTGGTTGGCCAATATAATGGAGTTATTGCAGATCACATGAAGACATAACTATTTGAAGACATGATGATGATGAGTTCATATGTTGATCAGATACATGGATGGTATAAAAGAGCATGATCTTGATGATGATGTGATGACTATGATGTTTTTTACATATGATATAATGTGAATGATTTTGTATGACATATACAGAATTGATTCATGGAAGGTTATGACAATGCTCAATATCAAGAGGATGAATTGATGCAGACATACCTAGTCACAGTTTGATGTTATCTACACTAATGGACATATATAGGTTGCTGGTATGGATGTTGTTGACATATGCTTATGGAGCAGCTCATACATTGTGTATGATAGTTGCTGACAATTATCATGGTTTTGTTTAGGTATTTGATATGTCATGTATATATTTTATCATCAAGGTCATGTAATGACCTATTTTGTTTCCCCACTATGCCTGGGATGGATGATGTATGTTCTTCTTTTATCATGTATAAGATTTTGGTGTATCCCCACTTGGTTGGGTGGATGAGTCAATATTGGTATATCCCCACTTGGTTGGGTGAATAAGTCAAGTATATCCCCACTTGATAGGGAAATTGATGTATGTATGAGTCATTGGTGATAGGAAGGTCATACTCACTTGGTTGAGTTGTAGAGTCATGTTATTCTCTCGAAATTTCTTTTGCAGACTCGGCATGTGCTTAGGGGGAGCATGGACGGATTGGTACATTCTTGGCATGTACAAAGGGGGAGCTCAATCAGAGATTTCAGCATTTACTCAGGGGGAGTATGGACAACAGAATGTATATCAAGGGAGAGAACATCTTGGTTCACCCTTTGCCCTTGATGTCAAAGGGGGAGAGTGACTTGGTGTTGTTGTTGCCATCAAGTCCAAAGGGGGAGATTGTTGGCATTATGATGAATGTATTGTACTTGATGGCAACCCTCTTGTAGCAGAACAACTCACTTATACATGGTAACTAGATGAATCTTCACAACAGATATCAGATGTGACATTAATACATGGTAGTTGTGTTAACAAATGTGATGCAGGGCAGTTTAACGGAAATGACAGTTCACAGTACAATAAGTTAACATTATGATATAGGTGTTGTCCAGGTTATCTAGGTGCACCACTATATCGTGATGGGCTCTGGGCCTTTTGTTGCCACTCTACGACCGCTGACAACTGCTTATTCCATTTTGTTCCGTCCGAGTCCGCGTGATAAACATCCCCTGCCCTCAATCCACATTGATGATGCACCTGGTTTGGATTGTCCCCCACTCTCTCTAGTGACCTTGAACCTACTGGGAACCTACCTCCAACCCTCTCCTACTTTCGATGCACCCCTATTTCACTCTTCTCAAACCTTAGCGCCCTATTGTGCTCCCTCTACCTCCTGTATTCCCCCATCCGGATCCCCTCCCCTCACCACCCCTGCCTTTACTTATGCTACCCTAGCTCCTAGAGGTTCAAGCCCTAACACCCCCATCCGTTCAGGCTACTTCAACTCCCCGATCCCTAACTCTAAATCTACCATGTCCACTCCCAAAACTATCAACCAAGGCTGCCGGGGTCTTCTAAAGGAGCATCCAACTGCTCGTCGCACAGATAAACCCAAGAAAGGCAAGTACCTTAAATCGGTGGATAGGGACATAAACCTAACCCTTGGCGAGGACATTCCGCTGGGAGAAGTGCAAATACAACAAAGAAGGTTCTAGTGGGTCGAGTAAGTGGCATAAACTACTTAGTGGATTGTCTTCATCTCTGGACCTTGGAGATTTTGGGTTCCTTACTCAAAGAACTACCCATTATCAGGGTCTTGGCTCATGGGTGGTTTTCCCTACACTTCCATATGGAAGAATACACTAATTGGATACTATCCCGCTTCTGGCACATTGAGCTCACACTAGTACTGTTAAAAAGATGGGACTCTTTATTTGATCCAAAGTGTGAATAGTTTGGTGCTGGGTCGATCTGGGTCCATTTTTTGGGCCTTCCAATGCAGTTCTGGACCCTTGTTGTTTTCAAGCGCATTGGAGACGTGCTAGGTACCTACTTAGAACACGACCAATCTTTTGAAAAGTCACGGATTATGACAATGGCATAAATCCTGGTTCATTTGGATACCAGGGAGGGGCTGGAGGAAAAGATAACCCTACACTGGAGGCACTTCTCGCACCGTCAAAATTTGGATTATGAAGGAGTGCCCTTTTGGTGCCGAAGATTCCACAAGGTTGGCCATCTATACAAGGATTTCTTGTTGCTCACTCCTTCTGCTCAAGAGGCTGCAAAGGGTGTGAAACATCGACTATCTGAAGACCCTATTGTGGACGAGTAGCCCTCAGGTCAGGATCACTCAAAGGATGTGGATGGAGTCATTGCTCAGCAATCCAGTGCTCCAAGGATACCACCTACATCCCCTCCACTGACTCGATCCTGGTCTATGGTGGAAGCCGCTCCTACAACAGGTAATGCTCCTACTTCTTGTTCCTCTACTCTACTTCTCAATCATTTAAATGCACCTTTACATCTTCGTGTGTCTCACTCTGCATACCTATCGTGTACTTAACCCTCCATTAATTGTGGTTTTGAGCCCCCCTCCCCCATATTCTCTACAACCTCGTCGTCTCTACAAGCTCTAAATCCTCTCCTTCAAGCTCCTCCCTCCCCCTCTGCATCAACTTGCACTCCTACAACCACCAATCTCGTCCCTTGATCAGTACCCCCCTGATTGGTCTCGGCATACGCCCCCAACCTGATGAGATTAAACCCTCCAGAGGCAGGCCTTCAAAGATTGCCAAAGCCATCAAATCTGCGGTGGCAGATGTGGCGCAGGGTCGACAGTCCACCATTGAAAGGGAACTTAGAGCATCTGAACCCCTTGATTTTGTTCCCTAATGATTTGGATTTCTTTCAATTATAGGGTTTTGGCTAGCCCCCCCCCAAAAAAAAAAACTAGCTCTCAAGCGCCTCTTAAATCATTCCCCCTATGACATGATACTGCTACAGGAAACCTTAGGGCCCTCTGATCAAATCAATAAGATCCTACAAGTTCTTCTACTTGGCTGGTACTTTCAAGGCCTAGATGTTGTGGGCCGATCTGGGGGTTTAGCTATTGGCATCAATCCAAAAAAAATTAAGGTGATATCCCCTTGGGGGGGCCTGGGATTCTTGGGCATGGACATTCTCTCTACAAATTTACGCAAACAAATATGCATCATCAATATCTATGCCCCCAACCAAAACAGACTTGCTTTCTAGCAATCTCTACTAGATAGCCCCTTGATTAATAGCTCCACCATATTAGGGGGGGGACCTGAACTTCTCCATAGGATATGAGGAATCCTGGGGGTATCACTAGTAGCTTGATCCTCTCTCAAACCAACTGAGTTCTCTTCTGGATCAAAATGGGCTTATAGATGTTCCTATGAACAAGAAGATGCCCACATGGCATAATAGGCATATTGGCGAAGCTGCTCTTGGAAGAAGGCTGGACAGATACCTCATACATGAAGAGCTACTCTGAACTCTTACCCTATACAGACAGTGGGTTGGCTCAGGGGGAACCTTAGATCACTCCCCCATCTTCTTGGAAGTGGCCAGCCCATTCAGGAAACCAAGAGCCCCTTTCAAATTTAATTCATCTTGTTTAAAGGACCCGGATTATGTTAAAACGGTCTCGGAATTCTGGTAAGCCCAGCCACCCCTCAGAGATCAGAGGAAGGTTGTGGACTTCTGTAGGAACCTGAATCATCTCAAGCGATTAACCATTGACTGGTCTAGAAGGAAAAAAGAAAGAGATGACCAATCCCTTGTGGATATTGAAGAATAGTTGGCATCCTTAATGAATGCTAGTTGACTTGGCTACTTATCCAATGAGTCAAAGCTTCGTCTAGTGGACTTGGAATCACAGAGATCCAAGATCCTTTTGGACCAAGAAAAACTATGGAGACTCAGAAGCAGAGCAATTTGGCTGCAAGCAGGGGATGACAACACAAAAAATTTCTACAATTTTTCAAATGAAGGAAGGCCAACAATACTATTTGGCAGATGCCCTCGGAACAAGATCGTTTGGCCACCTCTCACTCTCAGATCGCCCAACTTGGTATCTCCCACTTCAAGCAGCTCTTCAAAGATCCCCCTACCCCCTTTATACCTGAAATCATTAACCTAGCTGGCCATTTCCCTGGGTACTTGGAACCGGATGGAATTGATGACCTTATAAAACCAGTCTCTATGGGGGGGAATTAGAAAGCACTCTCAAATGGTTCAAGAAAGACAAAAGCCCAGGGCCGGATGGTTGGCCATTGGAATTTTATATTGCTTTCTTGGACATCATTGGACCAGACCTGCTTGGAGTGATAGAAGAAAGTTGGACTCTTGGTCGCATATATGCCCCCTTAAACTCCACTTTCATTGACCTCATACCAAAGATTGACTCCCCCACCTCCTTCCATGAATTCCGCCCTATATCACTCTGCAATTCTCTCTACAAAATTATCACCAAGATTATAGCCAACTGAATTAAGCCTATCCTCTCAAAACACATTTCTCAAGAGAAATTTTCCTTCCTCCACAACAGATTTATTCATGAAGCCATTAGCTCTGCCCAAGAGGCCCTCCACTCCATTAAATTGAGAAAAACAAAAGGGATGGTGCTCAAAATTGACCTATCAAAAGCATTTGATAAAGTAAGTTGGTTATATCTAAGGATGATTCTCACTCACCTGGGATTCCCTCTGGAGCTCACTAGATGGATAATGGGATGTATAACTTCAGTATCCTTTGCAACCCTTATAAATGGGTTAGCCTCCCATTCCTTTCAAGTGGAAAAGGGAATCAAGCAGGGATGCCCTTTATCCCCCCTTATGTTCCTTCTAGTCATGGAAGGCTTGAGTAGACTATTAGATTCGGAGAAGCGAGCTGGGAGACTCAGGGGACTTAAGATTACTAATCACTTCCTATTGACCCATCTACTTTTTGTTGATGACATCCTCATATTTCTCAATGGGGGTATACAGGATATTATTACTCTTAGGGAGTCATTAAAACTCTTCAGTGCTACTACAAGGATGGAAATCAATAGGGAAAAGTCTACTGTATCATTCTCTGAATGCTCCCAATAAGAAATTCACCTTGCCCTACAAAATTTCCCCTATCAAGTATTGGATCTACAAGATGGACTGAAGTATCTCGGTTTTAGGATAAAAGTAGACGGCTACAGAATAGCAGAATGGAGCTGGTTGATCACAAAAGTGGAGAAAAGAATAAATATCTAGTGTCATCGCTTTCTATCCAGGGCAGTAAGACTAGTTCTCATTAAAGCAATTTTAGAAGCAACCCTAGTCTTTTGGATGTCCATGGCCTGGATTCTCTTGGGGATTCTACATAGGATCCAACAAATTTGCATCCATTTCATGTGGAAGGGACCAAAGGATGGAAAGCCTTATGTGTGGGTCAAATGGAGTAGAATTGCGACCCCCAAAAAATGGGGAGGATGGGGCTTAAAGCATCTCTCAGCTTTTGCACAATCACTGGCTGCAAAGCAAGGTTGGTTACTCCAGAAACATAAGAGTCTATGGTCAGAGGTGGTCACTCATAAATACATTTAGCCCAAATCTATTCTTGATTGGATAAGGCGACCTACATGGAACAGAAAAGGAATTTATGTCATTTGGAGGGCCATACTAAACACCTTGCCCATCATCAAAAGAGGACTTATCTGGAAGATTGGAAATGGGGTGTCAGTGAATACCAGGATTGATCCTTGGATTGGTAGTGGGAATGTTTATCAACTACCACAGGAATTGATCACATACCTCAACCATATCGGTGTCTTGTACACATCACAACTAGGAGACCATCGAAATCCAACTTTTCTTTAGCAAGCTTGGTACACAGGCGAGGAATGGAATATCTCGATCCATGAGCAAGACAAAAAAAATTTGGAAAAATTGAGAGAGGTTTTTGTCCACAATAGGCCAACAAAGAAACACCTCCTTCATGTTTTACACAGGTTTCATGGTTTTGGAGAAATGTCAAAAATATAGTTGCCTCGGGAGTGTTGCTGCTCCTCTGGAGTGACCTTGGTAAAATCAAGATTTCTCCTATCCTAGTTGGCAATATGACTTTCTTGATGAGTCAAATGATAATTAGACAAAAAGATCATTCCAATGAGCTATCATGAGATCAATTTGGAGTTGAGGAAGACCTTCAAAAGCTGACTGCACTAACACTCTGCATTTAGGTAGCCTCATTCTCCACATTTTGACCAGTCTTGGGATATTTGACTTTTGACAGGGAAAATGAACTCCAAATTGAAAAATTAAAGATGTTTTGGAAATTAGACTCAATAATATTTCCAATGAGCTATCACACGCCCAGGTTGGACTCCGAGAAGGCCTCCAAAAGTGGTCTAAAAAAGGCACTACGCATTAAAATGGCGCTGCGCATTGGATGGTTCCTCTCAGTGCAAAATAACACTGGCACTGCACACCTATTGGGGAAGACCAAATTGCTGCAAATCTCCTTCAAAATTCTCAAAAATTACTTTGATTCTTGTGCCAACTAAGTTTACCATTCCTCCTTGCTAAGAAAGAAGTGTGCTTGATTTCTTGAGTGTGTTTGGCATCATTTCATAACAAACCCTATTAGCATTGAAAATTTCTCTAATAAACCATAAATAAGATAAAAGTACCTCTCATAAGCCATAAAGGGTCATTTTCTGCTCTTATCCTTCATTTACACTTAGTTTACCAAGTCTTTTTCACTATCCATCAGTCATCAAGCTTCATTTCACTAAACCCTACTTTCTACATCAAACTCTAGCCCTAATACACTATTCACTTACCCTAATTCCCAATTCTTACATTCCCACTATTCCCCATTCCCTTATCAAACTCTATACCCTAACTCTCTCAAGCATTCACACCCTCATCTTACACCTCATTTACCTTATAAAACAAATCTCTTCATACTCATCTTGTTATCACCACAAACCTTCATTTCACATCACCTATCACATCACCAAAAAACCCATGGATAGATACATAGACTATGAGAGGGAGGAGGAAACTTTCAGTGACACTTCCAGATAAGCACATGTGCTAAGAAAGCCACACAAAGGGGGAAGATCATCTGGGAGGAACCTATCAGTCTCACAGAGTTGCTTGCTTGTCCTCTTGCTATATCTTATTCTAGACATCATTCTTGCTATGAGTTTTGTGAAATGGTGGAGAGGGTAAAGTTTCATCATGAGCTTGCCCAATTGTTTTTCACCCATATACATAATGGCCAAGTGAACCTTGCTTGTATCTCCTTCACCTTGTCACCTACCACCATCTCAGAAACAACAGGCATTCCAAATGTTGGTGAACAGTGGAACAAAGGATAGTGTATTGACAGTATGATGAAGAGGCTTAAGGCTAAGTTGGAAAAGACCTTAAGAAGCAAAAAAGAGCATGATAAACTCAAAATATTGGCTGAAGCTTCATTATCTCAACAAAGCACCTAACAAGGATTCCTCATGTAAAATTTCAGGAAATTTTGAGCAATTTTTGTCATTTTTGAATTTTGAAATTTGAAAAACAGGTTTTTCCAACAGGTGCACAGCGCCACCAGGGAAAATTTTAAGAACCACCCTAAATTTATATGTATAATAAATGGGTGAATCCCCATGATACATAGGAAAAATGGGAGGCAATTTTATCACTAATATATATATATATATATACAGATATATACATATTATATATATATATATATATATATATATATATTATATATATATATATATAGATATATATATATATATGGCGAATCTCTCACCAGATTATATTATCTTGCAAAGTCATGGTAAATATTTCACTGAATAATAAAACATTGTGAAGTCTTGGCGAATGTTTTGTTAAAGTATGAAACCATATATGACAATAATAAAACATATTCATTAAACTGTAATATACTAACATACATGTTTGGAAAAAAGAATCATAATTTTCACTTCCTACAAACAATGTTGCAAGTTTTAGTGGCCATGTTTGTAATGGTACGAGAGATTAATTTTTTATCTACCACTTTTGTCGAGCTACCACTTTTGCGAAGCTATCAAATTTCTTTCTTATTCCATAGACTCCAACTGCGAGATTAAAAAAAAAAAACACATCAAGCTTGTTTACCCCAACACGCCAACAAGTTGCAAGCCCCAACTATATAATAAAATGAAGTAGTAGGTATCCCAAAGGCCTAAAGGGGATCTAATGGAAAGAAGTGACCGTTGTCAGAAGCCTTCCAATCAATATATAAATATATAAACGTAGATTTATTATTATTTTAGTTGAATTTAATTACGTCTCTCCCAGTCTAAATTTCTTATTAGCATAATTCACTACCTTTATACCATTTTTAACAGCGTTGTAACATGTGGATTAATTTCTTTTTTGGTGCACAATATCCTCCTTTTAGGACAATATGGTGCAGTGACCCAACCCCTACAGATCATTACGACAAACTAAGAATAGCAGAGAAGATGAAAGGTTGTACAAACCAACATATTTTACAAACAACTAATCCAAGATCAGTACCTTAACTTTTTCATGAAGATATCATATTGAGAATGTTTGAAAAATGGTGGGAAATTTGGGCAGCAACTATCTCTTCTGCGAGGGTGATGCAGAAAGAGTTAAGATTTCATTGTTTTGAATTTTTTTTTTTTTGTTAAATCAGAAAAACCAATATTAATGGAGATATCGGTATTTTTTACTAAATTTTGTGAAGTGACTAAATGTAGCTTTAACCATTCACCTTAAGATATTTTTTACAATATAATTTCCTAAGCCTATTTAATATCTTCATTATCATAAAAACCAACCTATATCCATCTTAACTCCACATCTACCACTTTTAGAGGGATGAAATCTATTTATCCCTCCCAGCACTTGGTAGACCTGGAATTAAGATGGATCTAAGCTAATAGAATTTCCCCTTTAAATAGTCTATGCTCACATGAATACCATGGTATTACCATGGGTCAATACCATGGGTTATCATAAACCTCAAGCTTAAAAACTACTATTAGTAATTTATAAAAATTAATAAAATTAATAATTGATTTTTTTTTTTCAACCAAGTTAAAATGTTTAAGTGACATTAAATTACAAGATCCATTTTTACTCTTGATCTACCAAGCCCTGAGAGGGATCAGAATATTTTTTTCACTCTATGTTAGTTTGGCATTTATCACGATATTTGATCCAGAGTAAAGATGGATCTATCGCTAGTTTAATTCCCCCCTTTAAAAGTTGGCATTCCCATGTGAATACCATGGGTCAATACCATGTGCCATCTTTATTTTTATTAATACTAATATTAGGGTTAATAATGTTTTTTGCATGGTATTAGTAATAATTTTGCCCATGGTATTTGACCCATAGGCTTCACCTAAATATAACACATTTTTTGAGTGTTCTTAAATATAAGGTGGCTTATGGAGTAATATAAAAAATGTTTCATTTATTTACCATACCTCTCATTTGTTTATATTTTTATTAATTTACCATACCTTTTTTATAAATATGGTATTTGGCCGATAGGATTCAATTAAATAAAACCTCTTTTTTGAGCCTTATTAAATAGAAATAGGGTTATGGACTAAATATAGAAAGAGGTTTTATTTATTTACCATACCTCCACTTTATTTATATTTTTATTTATTTACACGCTTGCGTGTTCATAAATATAAGGTGACATATGTAGTAAATATAAAAAAATGTTTTATTTATTTACCATACCTCTCGTTTATTTATATTTTTATTAATTTACCATAACTCTTTTATAAATATGGTATTTGGCCCATAGGATTCACTTAAATGAAACCTTGTTTTTGAGCCTTCTTAAATAGAAAGAGGGTTATATAAAAAGAGGTTTTATTTATTTACCATACCTCTAGTTTATTTGTATTTTTATTTATTTACCATACCTTTGGAGTAAGTATAAAAAGAGCTTTTATTTATTTACCACACCTCCACTGTATTTATATTTTTATTTATAACTATCACAAATACATTTTCTTGAAAATGAGGGCAAATGGAAGATTGTAACTCCTAATTTCAAGGGCTAAATATACTTTTTTTACCCTCTCCCTTAAAATAAGGTGGGTTAACCTCCATACCTAACTTTTTTTTATAAAATAAATTTGGGGCGATTTGTAACAATGTACTATGATACAAAATATTCACCCAATAAAAATATAAAACCCCTTAATTTAGTCCAAGGGCGAAAATTCGCCCCTAAAATTTTCCATGAGCGCCACTCGTGCTACGCTTTTGATGGGGACCTCTATTTGCAAAATGGCCTACACATTTGGAATCAACATGGAAAAATAAGTAATCCCAGAAATATTGAGAAGATTTGGACAAGGTCTTGGTCACCAAAAGGGCAAAAAACACCCAAAAAGTGCCCTCTCTGCCACTTTTTTGCCACACAAGAAGCAATCTTGGGAGAATAAACTTTTGGAGGGGAAAATGAGCTCCAAATAAAAAATATCAAATTGTTCCAGAAACTAGACAGGCAGGGCTTTACCACAAGCAAACTTGCACTTGATTTGGACACCGGGAAGGCCTCCAAAACTGGCCTTAAAATGGCGCTATGCATTAAATTTTTGGTGCTATGCATTAAACTGATTTTGCCAGTTTTGCTTAAATTTCCTGTTTTTTCCTAGTTTTCTTGGAAATTGACTTTTTCCTCATTCCTTGATAAATGTATGCATGGTAAATGATTGTATTTGATGTAAATATGGATGAAAAACATCTCATAGGGTAGATACATCAATTTTTTCAAGTGGTTTTGATGATGAATGAATTAGTTTCCTAAGTTTTAGAGGCACGTTGTTCCACTGCCTACTTTTGTGTTCCTAGTTTAGATATGGTTGAAACCACCCCTGTTATCATGGATTCGATCCCTAATAGTTAGCATGAATGGTTTGATGCCTATGTTATGTACTTTTTTAGTCATTTGTAAAGGTTGGACTCTTGTGGAAGCTCTGAACTCTATTGTATATCTCTACAGCAGTTTGGAAAGGAATAAAACCAAGTTTCACAGCTATTTTTGTAGGATTCTTGTGAAAATGAGTTTATGTATTATTTCTTCTTTGTAATGAGTTTTCTTATGTCTTATATGTATCCAAATCTATCTTTCTCTTCTAAAACTAAATGAATCAAGGTGAATAGGCAAAATACACTGCTGTGCTTTGTCTTGGGAATGCATTTGGTTTTCAATGTTTTTAACTGTTTGAAGAGGACTCATAGTTTCTTTATGCCCTCCTCAACTCCTCAGCTGTCTCAAACTACCATCTCAATCCATTTCTAGTACATAAACCCTTGTCTACCTCACCCCACAAAACATGACTGTATCCTTAAGTTGATTTCTTGGACCCAATCTGCCTTCTCCAATTGATCCAACAACCAAAACCTAAAAATCAAACCAGAAACCCTAATATACTATACTTAGCCTAAAATCAGCATTCACTTTAGTCATCTCAAGACATAATTACAACCATCCTCACTGAGATTGACAAGGAGAGAGCCCTCTCCCAACCTGGTAGGGCTAGCTACCAGGTTAGGCATGTTTTGTGGTTATCCTAGGATTGATTTCCTTCAGCTTGAGGTCGATCTAGGCTCTAACATAGTGGCGACCATATTGGGAAACATAGTTTTATGTTCCTAAGAAAAATGTAATCAAGTTCAGATTTGATTGTTGATGGTGAACAACGATCAGACATAGCAAGGCTGAAATCATTCACCTGGCGACTCCAAATCAGTTTTGACATCAGATCCAAGGACTCCACTAGAGGATGAACTTGACTAGCAGAAACATGAAAGGACAATATGGAAATATTGGGTATTCAAGTTGGAATTTCGTCCAAGACATTATGTTCTTTATTATAAATTATTTCTTCTCTTTTCCCGAGAATGTCAAGAAGGCTTTGCAAAGTATACTAGATTTGAGAAAAGATCTTGAACTTGCATTTGATTATTTCCCTTTGAAGATTGCAAAACATTCACATGCCTTTGATCTTGATCAAGACCCTTTTTCCGAATCTTGTGATGACCATATTCAAACTGATGAGCCTCAAGAGACCAAGACTAATTCTACACCTTTTGTACATATTCCTATACCTTGTAAAATTCCAGATCGATATAAGTCTCTGATTTTACCTCCTATATCCCATGCTTTCCCTAAGAATCATTACCTATATCTACCAAGATTTGATGGTGACTGTGACAACATCATTGCTGAGAGACATGTACTGAATTTTGAGTTTTTTCTTGACCATTTTGAAGTTGATGAAGAGGATGTCAATATTAGGCTTTTTGCTCTTTCTTTGCAAGGCAAAGTCAAGAGTTGGTTCAATACCCTGCCTGATGCGAGCATCTCAGGTTACCAGCAGTTCGTCAAAGTTTTCCTCGAAAAGTGGGTGGTTAGACAAAACCCTTTCTTCATTCTAGAAGAATATTACCAGTTGAAAAGATTGCCAGGGGAGACAGCACAACAGTTTTATCCCAGATTTAACCAAGTCTATTTTTCAGTGCTGGTTAATATAAGACCTCCTCTTGGATCCGCTCTCTTGCACTACCCGAAAGCCTTTGATCCGGAAATGGAATTTCAGTTGAGGGAAAGGATTCTTGCAAGACTTGAAGAGATGCAAAATAGTGCAGTAGATGTAGAGGCTAATTTGCTTATCAGAAGGGCCAAGTTGAAGGAAGAAGAGATGAAGAACATAGATCTCGAGGAATCAACATCTTTATAAGTAAAGCTCGACATTTTGGTAAGTGAAATGGAAGAGATGATGCAAAATATCACTACAACGAATGAGTATGATGTTCAAGATCATGGCTCCCTGATTGAAGAAGAACAAGTCGTTGATCCAAAACATCTTCTTTCTTATACCAGTTGTCATAAATCTAATAATGATTGTTTTTTAGATCATCTTGGAGAAGAGAGATCTGTTGATATGACATGTATGCTTGATGATGTGTTTTATAGTGATGAATTCCCTAAGTTTGATCAGTATGATGATGATTATGTTCTCCAAACAGAAGCTAGTCTTACAGACAAATCAACAGCTAGTTTGTAGAAGGAGGAAGTTCACTTTCAGTAGCTCGAGTATAGTGATCAGCCGATGCATATCAATTATGGAAGTGAGGAGGAAAGTGCAACAAATTTTGAAGTAAGTGAAGGAACTTTTCCTTTTTGTTTTGCTTCATTTCAGATCATCATAGACAACTTTTGTGCAATCAGAAATCAACTGTTGATAAGTTTTGATCTAGACCATCTTGAGGGCAATGAAATCCTCGTTCAGGACTTCTGATATTTAGATTTGTAGCCCCGGAATGCCATTGATTGTCAAGTTGCAGATGAAGAATTGGAAGCTGGCACATATGATCAAATGATGCAAGATGATTCTGTACCATTCTGTTTTGAATCATTTCAGTTTTTGAAGGAAAATTTTCATAGTACATCTTCAGTAAAGGATGAGCAGCTTGTAGAAAATCATGTAATCTCATCAAAGCCAATAGAAAATGGGTTGCAACAATATTTTCAAGTTTTTCACGATCCAATAGCTGACGTGTTGGATGATGTATGCAGTCTAAGTCCTTCTTCATTAGCTAACTATGAGCTTGAAAAAAGTGTTGTAAGTTTGATCCAGTAGCCAGTTTCTTTGTCATTATTAGCAGGAGCCTCATCACAAAGCTTAGATGAAAGGTTGCATTCATGGTATGAGGAGAAGAAAAGTAATCCATTGGATGAGCTAAGTCCCAGTGTGCATGAATTTCAAGATCCTTATGCAGTATTTTTGGAGCTGGATAGAGAATCCATATTATTCAATGGATATGTTTACAAGTTTTCATGGGATTTGCCTTTCAGTAGTTCTCTCTTGTTATTCATAACCAAGCACTTGTGGAGAATGCAAACAGTAGCCAAAATGCTTACTTGGTTGCATTGGTTGTTTCATTTCACTTGATCAAGTGATGAATGGAATAGTTAGAGTAGGTTTTATTGAATAAGCTCCATTTTGAGCATATCTTACAGTTTTTCAGTTGTGTTTTAGTCTTGAGTCAAGTTCCATAATGCTAGTTTTGATGTTTTTGTTGAAGTTTATTGACTCCATATTGCCCAATGGATAAGGCATTGGTCCGCTCTCCCAAAGATCTGCGGTTCTTAGCACCTCCAAGGAGCTACCATCCCCATTGGAGCCAATGTTAGTGTCAGTCTTTGAAGCCTTCCTCTAGTGATCAAACATGCTCTTACAAAATGATTTTAAGATGTCAAAGTCAAATTTTGTCATTTCAGTGAGTCTTCAAGTAAAATTTGGTCATTGGGTATTAGGTTTAGGATTTTTTTTCACTCCTTCCAAAGTTTTCCAAGTGTCAGTTCATTTCACCATTTAGTTGAGTGTACCATCATTCTTCATCATCATTTCAGGTTCCAATGTGTCATTTTACACCTGTTTGTGCTTCAGTTGTGCTTAGGTAAGGCACATTTCCCTCTCCTAGGGTTTTTGTTTCTAAGCAAGAAAAAATGAATTTGGAAAAAGTGAGAGAGGTTTTTGTCCAAAATAGGCCAACAAAGAAAAACCTACTTCACTTTTTACACAGGTGTCATGGTTTTAGAGAAATGTCAAAAATATAGTTGCCTCAGGAGGGTTGCTGCTCCTCTGAGTGACCTTGGTAAAATCAAGCTTTCGCCTAGCCCGGTTGGCTAAATGACTTGCCTGATGAGTCAAATGGTAACTAAACACAAGAGCTTTTCAATGAGCTATCATGATCTCAATTTAGAGTTGCGGAAGACCTTACAAAGTTGACCGCAACATCACTCTGCATTTAGACAGCCTCATTTTGCACATTTTGACAATTCTTAGGATATTTTACTTTTGACAGGGCAAATGAACTCCAAATTGAAAATTTCAAGATGTTTTGGAAAATAGAATCAATAATATTTCCAACGAGCTATCCTGTGCCCAATTTGGACTTCGTGAAGGACTCCAAAAGTGGTATGAAAAAAGGCACTGCGCATTAAAATGGCGTTGGGCATTAAAATGGCGCTGCACATTGGATGGTTCCTCTCAATGCAAAATAATACTGGCACTGTGCATTAAATTGGTGCTGTGTACTTGTTGGGGAAGACCAAATTGTTGAAAATCTCCTTCAAACTTCTCAAAAATCACTTTAATGCTTGTGCCAACTAAGTTTACCGTTCCTCCTTGCTAAGAAAGAAGTGTGCTTGATTTCTTGAGTGTGTTTGGCATCATTTCATAGAAAACCCTATTAGCGTTGAAAATTTCTCTCATAAACCCTAAATAAGCTAAAAATACCTCTCATATGCCACCAAGGGTCATTTGTTGCTCTTCTCCTTCATTTACACTTAGTTTACCAAGTTTTTTTCACTATCCATCAGTCATCAAGCTTCATTTCACTAAACCCTAATTTCTACATCAAACCCTAGCCTTAATCCACTATTCACTTACCCTAATTCCCAATTCTTACATTCCCACTATTCCCCATTCCCTTATCAAACTCTATACCCTAACTCCCTCAAGCATTCACACCCTCATCTTACACCTCACTTACCTTATGAAATAAATCTCTTCATACTCATCTTGTTATCACTACAAACCTTCATTTCACATCACCTATCACATCACCAAAAAACCCATGGAGAGAGACATAGAATATGAGAGGGAGAAGGAAACTTTCAGTGACACTTACAGAGAAGCACATGTGCCAAGAAAGCCACACAAAGGGGGAAAGATCATCTAGGAGGAACCTATCAGTCTCACAGAGTTGCTTGCTTGTCCTCTTGCTATATCTTGTTCTAGACATCATTCTTGCTATGAGTTTTGTGAAATGGTGGAGAGGGTAAAGTTTCATCATGATCTTGCCCGGTTGTTTGTCACCCATATACATAATGGCCAAGTGAACCTTGCTGGTGTCTCCTTCACCTTGTCATCTACCACCATCTCAGAAGCAACAAGCATTCCAAATGTTGGTGAACAGTGGAAAAAAGGACAGTATGTTGACAATATGATGAAGAGGCTTAAGGCTAAGTTGGAAAAGGCCTTAAGAAGCAAACAAGAGCATGATAAACTCAAAATATTGGATGAAGCTTCATTATCTCAATAAACCACCTAACAAGGATTCCTCATGCCAAATTTAAGGAAATTTTGAGCAATTTTTGTCATTTTTGAATTTTGAAATTTGAAAAACAGGTTTTTCCAATAGATGCGCAACGCCACTCGTGCTACGCTTTTGATGGGGACCTATATTTGAAAAATGGCCTACACATTTGTAATTAGCATGGAAAAATAAGTAAACCCAGAAATATTGAAAAGATTTGGACAAGGTATTGGTCACCAAAAGGGAAAAAAACACTCAAAAAGTGCCCTCTCTGCCACTTTTTTGCCACATAGGAAGCGGTCTTGGGAGAATCAACTTTTGGAGGGGGCAAATGACCTCAAAATCAAAAAAATCAAATTGTTCCAGAAACTAGACAGGCAAGGCTTTCCAACAAGCCAACTTGCACCTAATTTGGACACTAGGAAGGCCTCCAACTGGCCTTGAAATGGCGCTACACATTAAATTTTTGGTGCTACACATTAAATTGATTTTGCCAGTTTTGCTTAAATTTCCAGTTTTTTCCTAGGTTTTTTGGAAATTGACTTTTTCCTCATTCCTTGGTAAATATATGCATGGTAAATGATTGTATTTGATGTAAATATGGATGAAAAACACCTCATAGGGTAGATACATCAAGTTTCAAATGGTTTTGATGATGAATAAATTGGTTTCCTAAGTTTCAGAGGCAAGATGTTCCATTGCCTACTTTTGTGTTCTTAGTTTAGATATGGTTGAAACCACCCTTCTTGTCATGGATTCGACCCCTAATAGCTAGCATGAATGGTTTGACGCCTATATTATATACTTTTTGAGTCATTTGTAAAGGTTGGACTCTTGTGGAAGCTCTGAACTCTATTGTATATCTCTACAGCAATTTGGCAAGGAATAAAACCAGGTTTCACAACGATTTTTGTGGGATTCTTGTGACAGTTAGTTTATGCATTGTTTCTTCTCTGTAATGAGTTTTTCTTATGTCTTGTATGTATCTAAATCTATCTTTCTCTTCTAAAACTAAATGAATCAAGGTGAATAGGCAAAATACAATGCTGTGCTTTGTCTTGGGAATGCATTTGGTTTTCAATGTTTTCAACTGTTTGAAGAGGACTCATAGTTTCTTTATGCCCTCCTCAACTCCTCATCTGTCTCAAACTACCATCTCAATCCATTTATAGTACATAAAACCTTGTCTACCTCGGCCCATAGAACATGACTGTATCCCTGAGTTGATTTCCCGGACCCAATCTTCCTTCTCCAATTGATCTAGTAACCAAAACCAATAAATCAAACCAGAAACCCTAATCTACTATACCTAGCCTAAAATCAACATTCATTTTAGTCATCTCAAGACATAATTGCAAGCATACTCACTGAGATTGACAAGGAGAGAGCCCTCCCTTGACCTGGTAGGGCTAGCAACCAGGTTAAACATGGTTTGTAGTTATCCTAGGGTCGCCTCCCTTCGGCCTGAGATCGATCTAGGCTCTAACAATGTCCATTCCTTGGATCTTAGATTAGAGATGATCCTTCTATATTGGATGGTTGTGCCCATGAAATGGAACCTTTCATATAGTATTTATTATCGGATGGTTTCACCCATGTCGTATATTCATGTTTTGATCTTCGATATGTATATGTATATGCATCCTTGATTTGCAGGTCTCCTGAAAGTGTGTGTCCTCGTCCTTGCAAGAGCTCGTAAATCACCTTAGCCATTACTCCTCGTTCTACCTTCATGATTTAGGGAGCATATGTTACACAATATTTTGTCACACCTTCTACACTTTCTTGTGACATACCCTGAACTGGCTGAAACATGATCATTATATAGTATAATCATCCATGTATACAACTCAGATCCATCCTTTAAGTTTGCTTGGAAAATATCTGGAGCATTCCTTGAAGAAATAGCTCTTAAAACCATAACATGAGGGTCATCGCTCTTATGAAGCTCAAAACCATGATGGTCTCCTGTTGCACTGTGTTTGACCTGCAATGGCATCACCCCATTCCCCGTCATACCCATGATGATCCCAAAAAGGTAATTTTCCCAAAGAGGATGAGAAGGTTCGTGATCTAGAAGCTTCCAAAGCAGTGAGCTAGAGGTGGTTTTGCATAGATGAGGTCGAATCCTCTTAAGAGCTACCTCCTGGAGATGTGAGCCTAATCCTATCTTTGGAGGAGTCCTAACTCTCTCTCCTAGCCTGTAAATTCCTCCTCTCCCATTCCCCAATGGTTGGTTTATGTCCATTTGCACCCCTATGTTGAGCTTGTGCTTAGAGGCTGTTCATTAGACTTGGAGAAGGAGTGTTTGGAGAGATTCTTGGCTTAGACTTGGATTACCACTCAAGGAGAGCCTTTCAACATCAAGGCTATGGTAGTAAGCTTCCCTTTATTCTTTAAATAATATACAACTGCTGGTTCATCTTCCCAAAATATATATGTTCATGTATGTATTAGCTTGGCATTCCTTGATCAACTAAGTAGGTTATTATTGTATTTTCTATTGTTTTGGCATGCTTTGTTGTCTCTTGATTACTTGTGTGGTACATAAGCGTTGAGAGAAGCAGGAACAAGTTTGTGACACAAGAAATTCGAGGATCTCAAGAAAAGAAATCAGGATAACATCAGAACGAGGTAGGATATCGCTTTCATTCTACTTTTCAAATATAATCTAGGAAGATGTCTTGTTGATTGTCACTTCAATTTCTAGACCTACTAATTGGGCTAGAGGGATCGTCTCTGTCCACAGAGAGGACTAACCTTGTCAAAATGTACTAAAAGTTGTTGTTGAACATTTTGAGAGGGTTGAAATTATTAAAAAGATGGTTGTTGTTTGAATAATGGTTGGAAATATGATGAATAAGATAGTTGGAGATGTTTTTGGTAAGGTTTTTAGCATGGATGTTGGTATGGGGGTTGTTTTCCATAAGCTTATCCTTTCCAACCTTGTTGGTAAGGTTGGTGTGGAGGTTGTTGAGCCAGACAAGCCTACCATGGTATAAGAATAGTGTATGTATTATGAAAAAGATTCTGATAATATAGAAAAAGTGGATATGGATATGAAGGCATACTTGTAGGTTTGGGTTTCCAAGTTCTTCTTGAAGGTGCAACGTAATAAAGTGATTTTACTGCTTCACCTTCTTTTCTATTTGTTACCTTTAGTTCCGCTAGTGTTGGACGATTCTCCACTAAGTGTTTTTTACACAAATTCCATAAACATCAATACTATCCAAAGGAAAATAACGTAAAGGATGTTCCTTTTTGCACTTTGGGTAAAATATAGAAAATACTTCATTTTTTTCTTCTTGTCTCTTCCTAGCTTTTAATATGTCAAATTGAGAACCAAGAGTACTTAGAAGATCAGTCTTAAATTTTCTAGTAAATTGCCAAGTTTAGCAATAGTGACTCATCCTAAAGCTAAGTTAGTTACTTTTGAAAGTGCATCTCTTTGTCCCTTACCAAATTTTTCTCTTCCTCTGGAGTGTTTCTTGCATAATTTAGTGATTTTATCATATGGTAATTGAGATAAATCTCCTACCCCCATAATACTGAGGACATCTATATATTCATCCTTGATTCATTTTAAGAAGAGTGTTTGTATAAATTCGAGACTTAAATTACTTTGCTTTATTTTTGGCAAATCATATGTAATAGTAATTCTCCAAGCTTTCATCTTCCTGTTGACTTATTTTGAAAATATTTTCTTTAGCACTCTGGGATTTACAACAGGATTGGTATTTCTTCAAATATGTTTTTCTCATATCATCCTAATACATTATTGTTGACTCTCCTAATCCCATAAACCACTTTAATGTAAAGCCTTTTAAAGTGGCAGGGAATAGAATATTTTTTGAGCATTATTTTTATACCCATATGTATGACATAAAATATCAAATTCAAACAAGAAATAATTAGGGTTTTTAATAGGCATACCATGGCAGCTTGAAGAATGGAAAGAGGAATGTTTTTCATTTTTACCTCAGTTACCAAAAATTGTCGATGCAACTAAAATAAGAAACCTGAAAGTAATTGCATCTATTTTCTCTGTCAACTCTAGGTCATGTTCCTCTATAGTTGATCCTCCCCTTCATCATGTTTTGCTTTTGATTTTCTTTGTGCTTCAATTCTTACCCATTCTTCCCTTTTTTTCATTTTTGCTTCAAGTGCTTTTTATTCATGTTCACACCTTCCTTTTGCTTCTTTGTATTTTTCCTCTCATTCGCTATCAACCATTTTTGCATCAAACAAAATTGACAAATATTCAATCCAATTAATGTCTCCTCCTACTAGTTCACTAGTTAATTCAGATTGTTTAGGCTCATTAAAAACTAGTTGAGGGATTGGTTCACTACTTTTAAGTTTTTCCTCTCTTTGAATTCTCATATCTTCAAATATTGGCTAAAGAATTTATTTTCTTAATATTTATACTAAAGATGTTCCTTTTTATACTTGTTTTTTCTTAGTTTGATATGACAATAGTACCTTTCTTTCTATAAGTGTCAACCTTTTTCCTTTAAACAAATTTTGTTCAATTTGTTCAATAACTATTTTCAAACAACAAGTGTAACTTGTTCTACCTCTTTTTGATTTTTTGATGTTCCAACTACCATTGAGGGTTGGTATATAGTAGGGATTTTGCATAACATACCTAGCTTTTTCATCTCTAGTTTTATGCACAAAAGAACATATTTAAATATAAATAAATTAAGCAAATATAAACATGATTTGGGCTTGTGGATATTCGACTAAAGTGAATGTGCAGGTTCTTATCTGTCATCTTGTCACCTCCACTCCTCCAAATCCTTAATGTTTATATTTGTGACAAAAGGAAAACTTTCAAGAAAAGTCTAGGTCTAATTTACTCAAAATGTGTTTCCTTGGCAATGGTGCCAAAAATTCCAAGCTAATTTAGAGACCTAAACTGTGATAGAATATTCATATCAATTCAACATTCGTAAACTTGGACGCACAATACAATATATAATGTGTTATATTAGATTAGCTATCACTTCTAGGTTGAGTTTGAAATTAAGAGTAAAAAATAAAGACTAGGTTAAGCAAGCATGAAACAAAACCTTTAATCTACTCACACGGGCTTGAAATGTAAACGCACTAACTTAAGCAAGCACACTTAACTTGAATAAGTGATCGAAAAATTCAAAACAAGTCCATGAATTGATTAAAATAACTAAAAACAAGCCTCGAAACAAAATCTAAGCTTTCTAGTTGAAATCCAAGTTCTCAAAAATAATAACATATATTGGCAAGAAAAACTTTCTTGCCTTGGTATTCCCTATGATTAAATTAACATGGGAAAATATTGATAATGGATCATGGCCTTAGTATTCCCTATGATTAACTTGTTATTTCTCTCAAAAACCCCATTCTATTGTTGGTTGCAATATGCTATCAAGTCCCACTTAATTCGTGGATCCTTGTGGAAGCCCTTGAAGTCATTAGAGGTATACTCACCCCCATTGTTTGACCTCATGACCTTAATCATCTTGTATGTTTCTCCATAAGAGTCTTGAACTCTTGAAATTGACTGAAGACCTCATCTTTGGTATTCATGAAAAAGATCCATGTATTCTTAGAGAAGTAATCAATAAAGTACACATAATACATGACCCCCTGTATGAGTGTTATTGACATTGGCCCAAATACATTTGAATGTATTAGATCCAAAATCTCTTTTGGTTTAGAATCATTACTTGGGAAAACAACCTTGGCATCCTTTCCAAGTGCACACCCTTTGCACATCCTACTGCTTAATACTGAAATATGGAAGATCAATGATAATCTCCCTCAAAATCAATAGTGCCTTATAATTCAAGTGCCCCATTCTCCTATGCCAAAAATCACATATGTTGTCACTACTATGAACCAAGGCTTGAATAGGCTCACCCCATACTATGGACAAATTTTCCTCTCTAACCCCAATAGCCTAAATTTTCTTATGGATAGATCCTTCCAATTTAATAATTTCTTACCCTTTCTAGGACTCCATGGAAAAAACCTTGTATTCCATGATTGGGAGTTGAAAGTAGGATCTTCTTAAGCACTAGAACATATAACACATCTTCCACTTCCAAAGAGCTACTTGAATCGAGCTAAAATGAAATTATCCCAATTTTTATTGTATGCTTGGCATTATTACCTAGCTCCACATGCACTCTTGATTCTTGCTCCATGAAACTAGTAAACAACTCTCATGCTAATGTCATATGGTGAAATGCACCAATATTCTTTTACCATGCACTCCTATAAATTGTGTTGGTTGAAGGGATGAAACAAATGTCAAATCCTTCTCCAATTTTGTAGCAAACTTACTCATCTAGGATTTCTTTTAGGCTTCTACCTTCCACTATTGTGACTTCCCTCCTTCCTTATTCCTTTCTTAAAACTGGATGCATAGTGATCATCATTGTGGTATTCAAAACACTTGACTTACCTCAAGAATTTCTTCTTCATAAATCACCTTCTCTCCAAGAACTGCTACAAGATGATGATGGATCTGAGTGATCTTCATGAGGTAACTGATAATTGAATCTAATATGGACATCCACTTAGATATGATATTATTCTTTAATACCATGTTATTGTTTATGTTTTCACTTTAGTAGAGACTTATCATGATCTAGATTGGATAATTATATTATTTGGCATCCATTTTGATGATTTCAGAGTGAAAAAGTGGAGGAATTAGCTCATAGGATCATTTTTACTGATGAGACCCAGTTTGGAAAATTGGGGTTTGAAACCTTCCAGGAGCAGTTTGAGGCATCAAACAATGGTTTTAGAGCTGTAAAAGTTTATGCTAAAACACAACCCTAATTTGTGTTATTCTACACATAGTGACCTTTCCAACAACATAAGAATCACCTCAAACAAAGTCCATATGCAGAAGTTATGCCACTCAGAAGTTGACTTTCTTATTTTGACCACCATAATTCAAGAGGATGTGACATCAACCCCCATTATTCATGGAAAAGGAGCTAAGCACATGATAATGATGAAGAAGACTCTTAAAATTTCCATATTGCAATTCTATGTAAAAGTTGAAGGATTCAAACCCAACCTCTAGTAGGCTATTGGGTTATGTTATAACTGGGCCACTAGGAGGAATACTAGTTTTATTCTATTCAAGTTCATTTTTTTCCATAGATGAGAAAAGTAGCTATGAGTGGATAGGGTGAGATAAAACAAAAGGATTTGTTTACTATAGCACCCACAAACCACATGCCTCCATTATTTTTACTTTCATCCCTTTTCCATTCAAAGAAAGAGAGATAGAGAACCTCACCTTGTAGCTATATTTTCTCCCGAAAGGGTTTTCCAAAGATAATATATTTTGTCAATTCTAGTTTGCGAATTTTTAAATTCATTGCTCTCTATTTTCCACATAATTATAATTTACATGCATATGCAATAAAAAATAATCAATAGATCTGAAAATATAAGGAGAAATAAACCATCATAGTTTGGATTTCAATTTTTCTAACATATTTTAGTAGATTTTTTGTGACGAATTTTCTAATGGAATATCCATAAATGCTTAAATATCATATTTGTATTAGACTAGGTTTCTTTGGTTATATTTTGGGGAGTTTCACGAGATATAGATTGGTTAATTCAAAAGTCACAAAACCATATTCATGGTTGACGAATCTGTCAATAACTTTCATGATCTTGTAGAGGAGAGCTTTGTGCAGTTGGAAGCAAGGATTGTAGATATAAATCATAATGTGAGCCTTCTCATGGCAGCCATAATTGATATTTATTAGGATAACAGGAGAATATGGGGGTTCTAACACAAAGATACAATTAGAGGGGAGACCAGAAGATCAAAAAGAAATAGAGAAGGAGTCAAATAAATCACCCAAAAACAATCAACCTAGTTCGAGTCTCATGAATCGTTCATAGTCCCTATTCAAAATGAGAGAAAAGTTTGAAATCAAGACACCTCAAGGTGAGATTGATGCTCTATAGCTAAATCACTTTTTACAACAATAATTTTTTTTTTAGTTTTGTCATACAGAGGAAGAATTAAGATTTATTTTTCTCAGCTAAAATTAGAGGGTCATGCGTTGAACTGATGAGAAAGCCACACAAAGACCTTAAGGTTGGAGGGAGATCCTCTAATGACTAAGTGGGAGAATTATAATAACTTCATAAATTCATAGTTTTACCCTATCACGCATTTATAGTGTCAGTGGATCCAGTGGAATTACTTCAGGAAGAAGTAGGGGCAAAGTGTACAAGAGTACACCATAGAGTTTAAAAAGATGGCAATAATGCTAGGTATCTCCCTAAATAATCTAGACATACTCCTAAAGTATCTATGAGGTCTAAACAATCATTTTCAGAAGCAAGTGATGTTGTGCAAACCTATACTAGTGGATGATGCTTTTGTACATGCACAATACCTATACAACATAGACCAAAAGAAAGGGAAATCTAGTGGGTCGAAGCAGAAGGAGCATTAGGACACTTCTAAGGAGGGGAATAATAAGTGGAAAGGGGGTAAAGATAAAAATACAACAGCCAAAGAACACCAATGTAAATATCCCAACAACCACTACAACCACTATAACATTGACAATCATACGGAAGAGATGTGTTGGAAGTTGAATCCAGAGCTCAACCCGAAGAACAAAAAGAAAAAGGAAAATAAGAAGAAACTCATGGCAATTGAATCGAGTAACCAGGTTGGAAGTATCTCAAACATGGATGACAATATCGTATATAATGAGTACAAAAGGAAGTGAATTTCAGTATCCTTCAACAACACAAAATGACCAAAATATTCCATATAAATATATAGGTCAAGAAGACAAATATTGATGCTTTATTCGGCTCAAGATCACAAGGAATCCCATCGCAGCATACTTGGTCAATAAATTTGTAGGTTTTAACCCTAAATAGATAATTCTTGCTAAGATATTCTCAACCAAATAGAAAATATTCAATGGAAAACACACACATTAACAAAAATATTGTATCCTAGAAACCCAAAGCTGCGAAAACCAGCAAGATTTTTTTCAATATATTATCTTCACAATGTTACAATACAATATATGTATGTCTTAGTATTCATAAACCCAAAATCCATTAATCTTGGATTAGAGTACAACCATATTTTTTTTATCGAATCTACAAAACCATGGGAAAAACCACCTATATGATAAAAACCACCTAAAAATTACAATTTTAAAAATACAACCTATGTGATAAACCTTCATCGATAAATTATATTGAGGAATATTAAGGATTGATTGTAGTTAGTTTTGTTAACAATGTGTGCCTTGTTGAAATATTAATAGAATTTTGTGAATGATATAAAATGTAAGAACCACTATCAATTTTAAGCATTGTGTTATATATATTTCATATAATAAAATGGCATCTCTTTTTATTCCTTCTAATTTGGAGCATTGACCTCTTCCCAAAAAGTTGTATATTGAACTCACTTAATGTCTGAGATATTCTTCTTCTCAAGTATTTATGGGGTGATTATGCAAGAAGCATATTGAGTTTTTACTTCAACATTTTTTATTACCACGGGTAATGAGATATGGTTGTTCCTATGATTTTTCATTTAATTCACATTAGAGGGATTAATATATATTAATAATTTTCTTCCACAAATATGTGCTTCCCATATTATGAAATGGTATGCTACATGACTTGTTCAAATTTGATTCTAACCCTTTAAAAAACCATTCATGGATTTTAGCAACCAATTTATATAGCTATGCCTCAACCTATTGAAGGGTCAACCATTCATGGGGATTAACACACACAATTACACTATTGGACATGAAATGATGATGGTTGCACCATGATATTGACATGATTGCAAAGGCCAACATGTAAAGAAAGAAGTTTTCTTATAATGGAATGGAATGATCATTTTATTTAAAACAAGAATTGGTAGAAGATATGGATGAGAAAATCTGGAAGGAACCATTAATTGGTGGAGAGGGATTCCAATTGCATGAGTTATCAGCCAAACACAATTAAAAGAAGGATATTAATGCATGCCATTGGACAAGAAATAATTTAAAATAATAGTAATGTTGTATTTTAGGGATTGCAGAATTCAAAATATTTTATAATTCTGACATAGCATATTCCATATGCACCAATATAATTATCACCCTCATTTTATCTACCATCCACAAGCATAGAAGTTATCATTAGGCATCATTGTTAAAATCCATAATTTCATCCTTATCCTTATTTCATTTGCATATTTTTGAAATTTGAGGGACATGAGGGAAGTAAACTATTTGATTTTGGTTAGTTCTAGAATGAGTGAAAAACCATCAAAATGGTTTGAAACATCCATGGCCTATCCATATTGGAACCTCCCTTGAGGATTAGGGTTGAATCATCCAAGATATGAGAGGACTATGCCTTTTGAAACTCTCTAGGTTGAGATAACAAACTTGTAAGATTGGATCTAAACTAATAGTAAGAGATCCTTGTTGAGTACTACTCAAGGCCATTGGAAGTGAGAAAGAACATTGTAAGAAAATTAAGGAGTTGAATCAATATATAATTCTAATATGAGTGAAAATATATAACATAGGTTTTCAATGATAGGTTGTTCCCTAGAGACTTTACAAAGTGGACTAGAGGGTGCAGATAGGAAAAAGAATTACCTCCTGAAAGTGTAAGTAACCATTACAAAAACATATCTATATGGAAATTCAAAGTGTGATAGTCAATTACATACATGATATTTTGAGGCCATACCACAAGTATTTCCTCTAAAACATGCTCTCTCTTCTATGAGAAATGAATACATAGTTGTAGTATAGATAAGAAATCCATGGAACAATTGGAAACCTTGAGATCAAGAGATGGATAATGAATATTTGACTCACTTGACCCCATAAGTAGCAACCTGAAATGGAAATGGGTTATTATGGACCTATAATGAAGCATGTTATGTAAATATGGACCCAATTAAGGGCTTGTTCCCTAAACTGAACCCACAAAATTAGGAAATTCCCCAAACAAGTCTAGTAAGGGTTCAAGTGAACCAAGTTAATGATCAAGAGTCAAAGACGAATAAATAAAAGGGATAAAAGCACCCTATCAACTCATGGACATCCCTACCAAGCCTTACATTTAGGCTAACATAGGGAGAATTCAATGAAGGTGTTATAACACATAAAGACAAGAGAAATGTATTGTATTACCATAATGTGAGTCATGTTTTAGTAGCATATGGATTAGACCATATGATTATAGCCTTTGAATGGGTAGGCATCTGTGAGTATTGGCTTGCAAAATTCACACACTACAACCATTACTTTGGCTAGATGTTATCCACATTCTTTCATAATTTACACTTCGTCGATTACAAGGAAAAAATATCATCCAATGATTGTTAATAGTTTTGGTGTGTTTCAAAAACAATGGTTTATAAATTTGGTGGTTAAAGTTGTTATATGGTGTGTTATGGTTAAAAGTGGATTGCATGAGCTCAAATTAACACATGCAACTCATTCAAATGTTGAAAATCATGGAATAAATATTACTACATAATTAACTCTAAACCAAAATATGCATCACCCACAATGATACACATTTCCAAGCTATAGTCACCACAATGATGCGTATGTGTTATGATTTGATTCCTACCTTAGTCCTAATATCCAACATCAATATATTATCAACAAAATGATCCCCATAACGCTAAAGTGTTTAATTAATGGTGCCATGGTAAATTAAAGTTAATAGTAGCAATTAAATCCAATAAAATGGCAGTAGGATTATATGGGTAAATGTAGATTTTTGGAGTAAATCATGTAGTAATGGATGCTAAAAAGTTTGCAAATTGTAATGAATTTAGTGTTAAGTCTTTAAAATTTTCATTGAATCCAATGGTGGACACTAAGATCTTGCAAATTGCAGTGAATCTAGTGTCCCCTTTTGATATTTACATTGAAACAAAGCTGGGATGAAGAAATCCTTGCAATTTGTATCCCTTTCAGAATTTTCTTGTATCCACTTTAAACAAAAATTTGCAAAAATACAAATTAAAAATAAATAAATGTATATGATAGCTCTAAAAATAAGGCTTTAAAGAAAGAAAATGGCACAATTTTGTGGTGAAGATTATGTCTATTGTCGAATTCCATAACAGACTTATAGCAATCTAAGAGTTCTTTATATGTTTGATTACTCTTGTATTATCAAATTCCTAATTGCATTAATTTTATGCATATAAATTATAATTACTACAAGTTCTAAATGCTTCTTGATTATACTATTAAGAGATTTTTCATTAATGTTATAAACAAGTTGGCATGTATTATTGCATTCTAGGTTTTCAAAAGCATGCCATAATGGTTTCCAAAGTGTTCAACACACATAAGTGTCACAAAAATGGAGGGAGCCCTAGCTGTGTAATTATTTATGTAAATTTTTTTTATTAAGGTTTTCAACATAATTAGGAGAAGTGTGCATGCTCTTCAAAGTCCTGTAGCAAAATGGTGATTTTAATATTTTTTCCAAATTTTCTTCCCTTCTACATTAACATATAATTTTCTCTTTTAACCTCACATTTTCTATTGTAAACCCATATACAACTAGAGATATATTGTCTTGTGATCCAAAAAAACTAAAAGAAGATATTAGTTTGTGTGTATAAAAGTCATTATCTATATGTAGTAGCTCCTACTCAAGGATATAGAATATGTTGGATCACATAAGTTGGATAACCATTTCCATGAAAAAAAATTGGGAATTCCATTTCTTTAGAGAAATTGTCTCAAAATATTTTGAGCCATAAACTGTCATGGATATTCCATTGCACATTTTGTCACAAAATATCTAAATAAATATATAATAAATCCAAATCTATACTACTAGGGTTAATTTTCCTTAGATTCATGGATTTATTGAATTACTATTTCCTCTTATGCATCCGATATATTTGAAATATGAAAAATAGGGAACAATGAAGAAAATGAACACTCACAAACCACAATGACAGAAGATATGCTATATAAAACCTTTACAAGAGAAAACCTTTTTGGAAGGTGAGGTTGTTCTACTCTCTCTTTCTCTTAATGGACATGCTTCCAAGAATAAAGGGGTGAGGCCTATGGCTTGTGGGCTGCTAAGAAAACAAACTCTCTTTGCTCTCTCTCTCTCTCTCTCTCTCTCTCTCTATTCATAGCTACTCTACTCATCTATGGAACAAAATACACTCCAATAGAATGGAACCCTTTTTCCTCCTAGTGGCCCAATTATAACACAACCTAATAGCCTACTCATGGTTAAGTTTGACTCCTTCCACTGTTAACTAAAGCTACCATATTAATCCTTCTAGAGTCTTCTTCATTATGTTCATGTGGCTAGCCCCTTTTTCATGAGTAATGGGGCTGACATGGCATCCTCTTGAATCATCATGGTCGAATATGAAGGTCAACTTTTAGGTGGCTTAACATTTTCATACGGAATCCATTTGTGGATTTTCTTATGCAATTAGAAAGGTATCTAAGTGTAGAATAGTAACGGGGTGTCTTGCAAAAGCAATAATTTTGAACCCCAAAGGAACTTAAAGAAATTCCTCTAACTACCTTTAAAAGATTTAAATCCCCAATTCACCAAACTAGGACATACTATTAAGAATGGTCTTGTGAGCTAATTCCTCCAATATTTCCACTCTAAAAGCATCAATATGGATGAAAAATAATGTAATGATGTCTAGACCATACCTCTCTATTTTGGGAAGATTTTTTTCCCAAAAATATTTTACTGAATGAGGTGAGGAATTGTTTCCTCTACCTTCTTCTTGGAGTACCAATTAGCCTTGTTTGGAAGATGCTCTTTCAACCGAATCTGTTAAAGGTCATGTTGTACATGTCTTGTAGTTATGGACCTCTTCTGCAAAATTGTATCCTCTTTCAAATCTTCCTGAGCATTTGTTGCTAAATCTTCTACATAAGGTAGGACCTATTCCTCTGCTTGATCCAACATGGAAGGCTCATAAAGTTTCAAATTTTATACATTGAACACTAAGTAAATGTGCATGTATGTGGGTAGAATGTGAATGTAGGTGTTATATCCCATTTTTTCCAGTATCTCAAAGGGATTATCCCACAAATCCTTGATTTTCCTACAAGACCACATAGCCTCTCCTTGTTCAACTATATCCATATTATGTCTCCCAATTTGAACGAATTATCTGTAATGTGATGATCATGCCTAGCCTTGTATTTTCCCTCTGACTTATACAATGTATCATGTTCCTGTATATGGGTCTACTTGATCTTCTCCATAGATTTTTCCACCCTTAAAGCATTCCTGGTAAGATCCTCTCTCACTCCTCCTTGCTATCTATATGCAATATCCAAAGGTGAAGGTGAAAAATATCCAAAATAATTTTAAAAGGGGGATTTACCAGAAGAAGGGTAGACTAATCTGTTATATATATATATATATATATATATATAATATATATATATTATATATATATATATATATATATATATATAATATATATATATATTATATATATATATATATATATATATATATATATATATATATCATATTTTCATCCCAAGTCTTCAGATACTTCTGATTATAACCCCTCAAAGTTGCACCAAAGACTTGTTGACTACCTATATTTTCCCATTCGTATGTGGATGGATTGTTGTAGATATCTTCACTCTTTTTCAATTTTCTCCCACAATGTAGTCTAAAATTTATTGATAAATATTTTTTCCCTCTCTAAAATGACACTCCTTAGGATTCAAAAGTGCACCCAGACCTATCCAAAGAAAAGCTTGTTGCTTCTTGCTTGTTGATGGCATTTGTATAGGGCATGAGAATGCATATCTTGCTAAACCTATCAAATAACATGAAAAGGTAATAAAGTCCCTTCCTATATGTTATTAAACCTCCCAAACATTCTATGGAAATTATTTCTCAATGATGAGTGAGTATAGGAAAGGGATATTATAGGCCTTGTTTCTTGTTACTAAGTTTGTTGGTACAACAAACCATACATTCTCCAATGAACCTAGATACATCTTCTTGCATCTTGGCAAAGTACACATACCTTTGTAAGTTGGCCATTGTCTTTCGCAGTCCAAAATTCCCTAAAACATTGTAGGTGTGAGCCTCTCTCATTAGTTGTAGTTTATCACCTTTAGGAACATATAGCTTATCGAGCATGTAGGGTAACCCATTTTAGAGATGATGGTCAAATATGTTGTCACCATTAGGCATATGATTCTAGTTTTCAAACCAATAAAACACCTCCTTAAAGTCCTATTCCTTTGTGTATGCCACGTTATAGGCATCATAGGTGAAAGGCTCCATGTGCACTAGATTTCCCAAAGTTTTGATCTTTGATGTGGGTGGCCTTAAAAGCATGTTGACAAAATTATTTGTGTTTCCCTCATTCTACTTGATCACAAAGTTAAACTACGTAAAAACCACATCCATGTGTAATTCCTAGTCTATTACAACCTACTTTGTACCTAAAGGTACTATAACAACTAGTGATCTATGTGGATTACTGTCTCCTTTCCCATCAACTAGCATTTCCACTTTTGAATAGCTTGCACCAAATCATAGAGCTCGTTGTTGTAGGTGGGGTAGTTGAGAACCACCCCATGAAACACTTCATAATGGTAGAATATAGGTCTTCATCCCTGCATTAGGACCACTCCCATATCATACCCACTTGTATTTGTCTCTACTAATTTGAAGGGTCATTGCAAGTTTAGTAATGAAAGAATTGATGCTTGACTTATTTTCTTATTTAAATCCTGAAGGGCCTTGATTGACCCTTTCCCCACTGGAAAATCTTTCCACTCACTATGATGGCATGGATAGGTGTTGCTACTGTTGTAAATGAGGCTATAAAATTTCCTAAATTTTCCCCAATGAAACACCTAACCTCAAATACATTGGTAGGCAGTGATCACTTCATGATGAACTCATGTTGGAGAGGATACTTTAAACTTTCTCTTATCTTGGATAGGTTGTGCCTCAGGTGTTTTACCTACAACCACCAAATTTTCTTCTATCTCTAAGGCATTAGTTTGGATCTGATCAAGGGTTGGGGATCTTCTCTCCCTTAATGTAAATCCAAAATCTGACTCAAAAGCCCTTGCAAAAGTTATTTTTGCACTAGCAGGAGGGGGCTTAATCTCCACTGGAAGACTATTGTACAATTTATTAAACCTTCTGATGAATTCTACAACACTTTCATCAGGCTTCTTCTTAATTGCATTGAACTTTGTGAGTGAATATCCATGGTCTCTTTTCTCCTCCCATCTCTGAATGAACAAGTGCTCCATCCCTTCCCATGTAGGGATAGAGTTATTAGGAATTCCTTTGAACCATTTTCTTGCTTCGCTATCCAAGGATTGTACAAAAAGTCTTAGAACAACATCTAAATGTTCAACATTTAAGTTCTCTGCAAAATTACAAAAGACTGCTATATGATTCTCTGCTATTTGTTCATCCTCTCCTGTGAAATGAGGAAGAATCTTCAAATATTCTTATGGCATTTGATTCAAATGTGGTGGAAATTGAATAGGTGCATACCTATTCATAAAAAATGTAGGTGCTGCCATATTTGCTCCTGAACTTATTGAACCCTGATTGACAATAGATGTAGAACTTGATTGAGGAGTAAATGGAGTATGAGAAGGTCATAATGTAGTTATGGGTTCATGTTGAATTACTATAGTAGGTATTCAAAAAGAAACTGACTCTAGAGCCTGTTCTTGACAGTTGGGTTCTTGAAATGAATTGGATGTAAAATATGACACTTGGTCAATATAAGATGAATGTTTGAATGGAAAATGAGCTGAAATATTTCCGGGTGTAGACAGTGTAGGATTTGGTGTAATTAGAGCTTTTGGCCTTCCAACCCTCTTGGAAACTAGCCTCTCAGGGTCTAAAAGGGCTAGGAATTTCTGCTGTGAGGTGTTTGACCTTGTATGAGGTTTTTTTGGAGCCAGAATTATTAATCTTGTTTTCACTGTAGCAAAAAATTTCCTCCTCACTGAACAATCAGAGGAAAATATTGAAAACCTAGGGAAAAGTGTTATGGTCTTCTCTTCTTGACAACGGCGCCAATTAATGTTGTCCCTTAGGAAACCAATTTCCTAGCTATGGAGAAATTGTGCCTAAGACATTAATGATTTATTATGTTTGTCACTTATATCTCTGTTGAATATCTATTTGAAGAGTCCAAAAAACTTGACCTTAAATCCCCAATATTTAGATGATTGAAAAAGTTTCAAAATGCCATGTGATGCTGAATCTGAATGTGATGTGAATAATATGTAAAGAAATTAAAGACAATATGTTGTATTTAATGGGAACTATTCTTTGTAATTTAGAGGAAACATATAGAAAGAGGTTTTAAATATGGGAGTTCCTTTTAAGGAATTTAACTTCATTTACATAAGTAAATAAAGACCTGCAACTTCATTACCATATTTAAAGAGATGAATAAACAAAATGACACATAGTGGAGAAATAACAAAATCATACCCAACATGTATGGAAGCTCCTGATTCTTTTATCAATCATCATTTTATCAAGTACAAAATAGTATAGCCTTTCCCTCTGCAAAATTCCAACCACAAGAAGTGCTCAACGTTGTGGTATAAAAATAGATAAGTAATGAATGAAGGAAACTTAAAAGATCTAGTAAGAGGTAGAGTCACGAACTGCATATTGATGAAATTTACCCAAAAATATGGAATATCTAGCACTACCTCTGGCTTCATCATTAAGAAGAAGAATCCCAAAACCACTTTATCAACCTGTCTGGAATCTTCTTTCCCTAAAATATTTGAAGTTACTTGCAAGACTGGTCTTATATCAACTGCGAAAATATCTAAAGAGAACAGATTATCATCTAGAGAGAATTATCCTGACTTAGGAGCTAAGAATGAGGTGACATGAGACAATTCTTGGGGTGACAAGCTATCATAACGGGAGACCAGAGATTCCTCAATAAAGGTGGTGAATGTTACAGACACAGGGTAATTCAGTTCTTGGTGAATTAACTAAGTGGTTACTTGGAAAACGTTTTCTCCGGAATGATTCATTATGAAGCACTTCTTAGGGTACATGGTTGAGGCTATCCATTAGATGAATTCAGGAAACAAGTGAGTCTTAGGGACGAAGGCTGCTAAAACACCTGACCTAACCATTGCCATGGATATAGGGGACTTTTTTTGGTTCAGAATTACTTCTTGATATAATGGTAGATGCTTAATTGTATAGAGGGTATCAGAAATATCATGTTCGACATCCATTAATGGGGTGTGAATGATTGAGGAAGAAATTACTTGCTTGGCCATGGTGTCTAGTGGGTGATAGTTGTTGACTCAGAATACGGTTGTTGAAGACAATTGCTGACTCAGAATATTGAATTAGAAAGGAAGTTTCTCCGCTTTACAAGCGAATGATTAATACAACATTCTCTTTTACATTTTGATTATATACAATAACCAAATGGGGGAAAAAATCTGCAATAAATGTTGTGAAATAAATGTTGTGTATTAATGGAGTGGTGGATGAGGTGGCGAGATACGGTGAGTGATGGCAATTAATGAATGAAGGTGGTGGAAGACGTGGAGTGAGCGACATGGGGTGGAACGATTTGGGTGGCCCACCACAGGGGTAAGGAGTGTACGGGAGCTTTATCAGAGTTGAACCCTCACAATAATCTCAGGTTGTTGATTGCGGTTAACCATGCCAACATCATGGTCAACTGTGAGGGTTGAGCCTAAATTAATTTTTGTGATTGTTGCTTATCCGCAGCACACCTCAATGTGCTTATCGAGCTATCACTTGATCACATCTCTTGAACCTTCATGAACTTTAATAAATGGGTCGGGCCAATTTACATTGTCGGTTTTTTTTTTTTTAACAATATAATACTCCAACGTTTAGATCTTTTTGATTTTTCAGAAATTCATACATAATATTTAATTTTGTTTTTCTATTTTTATTTTTTATTTTGTAATATTGTTAAGAAACTTCAAATGACAATCGATGCTACAACACATGGCATCCTCTTGCATCATCATGGTAAAATAGGAAGGTCAACTTTTAGGTGGCTTAATTTTCCTACAGAATCCATTTGAGGATTTTCTTATGCAGTTAGAAAGGTATATAAGTGTAGAATAGTGATAGGGTGTCTTGCAAAAGTGATAATTTTGAACCCCAAAGAAACTTCAAGAAATTCCTCTAACTAACTCTAAAAGATTTAAATCCCCAATTCACCAAACTAGGACCTACTATTAAGAATGGTCTTGTGAGCTAATTCCTCCAATATTTCCACTCTAAAAGCATCAAGATGGATGAAAAATAATGTAATGATTTCCAAACCATACCTCTCCATTTTGGGAAGATTCTTTTCCCAAAAATATTTCACTGAATGAGGTGAGGAATTGTTTCCTCTACCTTCTCCTTGGAGTACCAATTAGCCTTGTTCGGAGGATGCTCTTTCAACCCAATCTGGTAAAGGTCATGTTGTACATGTCTTGTAGTTATGGACCTCTTCTGCAAAATTGTATCCTATTTCAACTCTTCCTGAGCATTTGTTGCTAAATCTTCTACGTAAGGTAGGACCTATTCCTTTACTTGATCCAACATGGAAGGCTCATAAAGTTTCAAATTTTATACATTGAACACTAAGTCAATGTGCATGTATGTGGGTAGAATGTGAATGTAGGTGTTATATCCCACCTTTTCCAGTATCTCAAAGGAATTATCCCACAAATCCTTGATTTTCCTAGAAGACCATGTAGCCTCTCCTTGTTCAACTATATCCATATTATGTCTCCCGCTTTGAATGAATTATCTATTATGTGATGATCATACCTAGCCTTGTATTTTCCCTCTAACTTATACAATGTATCATGTACCTGTAGATGGGTCTACTTGATCTTCTCCATAGATTTTTCTACCCTTAAGGCATTCCTTGTAAGATCCTCTCTCACTCCTCCTTGCTATCTATATGCAATATCCAAAGGTGAAGGTGAAAAATATCCAAAATAAGTTTAAAAGGGGGACTTACCTGTCAGGCTAGGCAGTAACTCTCCAATAGGCAATAAAACTGATTCGATTAATTTCATTAGGTATGCTATTGTTATATAAAAAAGGGTGTGACTACTCAGTTCATCTCCTGATGACTATTCACATTGCTAATTTAACTATTTACATAAATTCACCCAATCATGAGGATTAGGTTTCAACATTCCCCCCCTTAATCTGAAGGGATGTTGGTGAGTCCAAGCATCATTCTGAATCTTTCAAGTTTTTCTCTTCCAAGCGCTTTGGTGAAGATGTCTGCAATTTGCTCATTTGTGGAACAGTGGCGGAGATGGATTGTTTTGGCCTCAACGTGATGTCGGATCAGATGATATTTAGTATTGATGTTCTTTGTTCGATCATGGAAGTTTGGGTTCTTGGCCAACTTTATTGCAGAGGTGTTGTCAATCATGAGTGGAGTTGATTGTACTTGTTTTACCTGCAAATCTTCAAGAATTTTTCTGAGCCACACAATTTCTTTTGTTGCTTCAGCTGCTGCCACGTATTCTGCTTCTGTTGTGGGATCTGCTGGAACTGATTGTTTGCGTGATCTCCAGGAGACAGGTCCTGATCCAAGACTCATAGCATATCCTGAAGTAGATACCCCAGTTTCTTTGTCTCCATCGAAGTCTGAATCAGAGTATCCGATCAAACTGAAGTCATCCACCTGTGTGTACTTGATTCCATAGTCTTGAGTTCCCTTCAAGTACTTTAGAACTCTTTTGCAGCAGACCAATGTCCCTCACAAGGCTTTTGCATAAACCTGGAGAGGATTCTTCCAACAGCAAACGAAATGTCTGGTCTAGTAGTAGTTAGGTAGTTGAGACTTCCTACAAGCTATCTGTACTTTGTTGCATCCTCAAATTCTTTTCCTTCAATAGATGTGAGCTTTAAGTTTTTTTCCATTGGAATAGTAAGAGGATTGCATTCTGTCATGCCAAACCTATTCAACAGATCTCCAATGTATTTCTTTTGAGAAAGAAATATGGACTTTGGATGTTGGGTTACTTCAATGCCAAGATAGTAATGAACATAGCCCAAATCAGTCATTTCAAAGCTTTTTCCCAATTCTTTCTTTATGGATGCAATGTAGCTTTCATTGTTCCCTGTCATTAAAAGATCATCTACATATACCACAAGATATACAACTATTTTGCCAACTTTCTTGACAAATAAAGTTGCATCATCAAGATCATAATGTTTGAAGTTGAGTTTCAGAAGATGCTCAGTTAGCTTTTCATACCAGGCTCGTGGTGCTTGTTTGAGGCCATACAAGGACTTCACAAGTTTGCATACTTTATGTTCATGTCCTTTCACAGCAAATCCTTTAGGCTGGGATATAAAAACATTCTCTTTTAGATCTCCATTCAAGAAGGTAGTTTTAACATCCATTTGATGGACTTTCTAACCGTTCTGAGCTGTTAGGGCAAAGAGTGTCTAGATGGTAGCCCATTTTGCTGTGGGGGCAAAATTCTTCTCATAATCGAGCCCTTCCTTCTATCCAAAACCTTTTTCCACAAGCCTAGCTTTGTGCTTGTCAAGTGAGCCGTCAGCTTTGTACTTGTTCTTGTAGACCCACTTGTAGCCAATTGGTTTGGTTCCAATGGAGGATCAACCAGCTTCCAAGTGCCATTCTTTATGAGGGCATCATACTCCTTTTGCATTGCTTCTTTCCATTCATCATGAGAAGCAGCTTCTTTGAAGGAAGTTGGTTCAAAACCTGTAGACAAGTTCAATTCACAATCATAAGAAACATCCATTTCAACAGGTGAATTAGAGTCATCTACATCACCTCCATTTTGCCGGTTTGAATTTCTGGTTCCTGTCTTTCCAACTTCATCAGGATGAACACTTTCAAGTGTCTTTGTCAGCCACTTTGGGGGACCTTTTCAGATGGTCCAGGCTGCTCCGTTGATTGAGTTGGGACTGAGTCAAGATTGAGTCTCTCAATTCTATCAATTACATCACTTAAAGCATCATCCGTTGTTGGAGTTTCATGCGGGGGAGAGTGTTCTTCAGAAGAAGATTCCACATGTTGATCTAGTATAGGAATCCCCCCTTCAAGATGCGGAATCTGATTATCAAATTCTTGAAATGATTTTGCTTTTGCGAATTTATCCAAGAGATCAAGTTGTCGCTCAACAACATTGTCAGTTTTGGATGATTCAAGGAAAATTACATCTCTAGATACAACAAATTTCTTATTTACTTCATCATATAGGCGATATTCTTTAGAGGTGTTTGAATACCCCAGGAAGATGTACCTTTGGTATCAAAGTATAATAGGTGGAACCAAAGACCCTGAGATGTTTTACCGAAGGAAAATGTCCATACCACATTTCATATGGAGTCTTGTTTCTTATAGCATTAGATGGACATCTATTCTTTATATATGCATCACATAGAACAGCATCAGCCCAAAACATTATCTTTACATTTTTTAAGAAGAGCATGGATCGTACCATATTCAAGATTGTTCTATTCATTCTTTCAGCTACACCATTCTGTTGGGGATTATAAGGCACAGTTGTTTGATGTTTGATCCCATGTTGGCGAAGATAATTTTCAAATTCATTTGATGTGTATTCTTTTCCATTATCAGTGCGAATAGACCCAATATGAGATTGTGCATCATTTTCAATCCATTTATGAAAATTCTTGAATGTTTGAATAGCAACAGATTTGTTCTTCAATAAATAAACCCAACACATTCTGGTGTAGTCATCAATAAATGTCATGATATATTTATTTCCATTTGCATAAGGAACAGGCATTGGACCACATAAATCTGAATGAATAAGTTCAAGCTTCCTATGTGCTCTTGAATGTGAGTCATGAAAGGACTGTTTGCTGTGCTTTCCTAGAATGCAAGCATCACATTGCTTAAATTTTCTAGGAATTGTAGGCAAACTAGCAACACCATTTTTCTTCAACAAGCGGAGACTGTCATAGTTCAAATGTCCAAATCTAGCATGCCATAATAAACTTGATGGAAGTGTACCTTCTTCATGATGAGAATTGTATGAGAAATGTTTTGCATGAGCAGAGGTTCCTTGCAGCTTGAGAAGCCTTTCTTCTTCTATTCCCCTCATGACAAGTGAGTGGCCAGATGCTTTTCTTACCTCAAGCTTTCCATCAAACATATGAATGGAGTGACCTTGCTAGTGGATGTGGACCAGGGACAGCAAGTTTCTCTTCAATTGTGGGAGATATAAAACATGATGCAGAAGAAAGTCTGGAAGACCAGGCAGTTTAAGCTTGATTGTGCCAAGCCCTGATGGCTTGATTTTTGATTGATCTGCAAAGTATACTGCTCCATCAACATTGTCAGTGAAATATTCAAAAAAATCTTTTCTATGAGTCATGTGACAGGTTGCTCCTGAATCAAGCAACCAATCATTTTTCCAAGAAGCAAGTGAAGCATTAAACAAATCTTCATTTGCTCCAATGTTACATTGTGCTTCAACATAATGAGTAGATTCAGGTGTTTTGCCTTTGTTTGTATCATCAGTTTTACCTTTCTGTTGATTTCTTTTCTGCTCAATTTTGTCCCATGGTAGCTTGCATGTAGAGGCATCATGTGATCCATTTCTTTTGCAGCGAATGCAGTGCAAATTTGCCTTTTCTCCTTGAGAATGTCTGCCCCCCCTGCCTCTGAAATATCTTCCTCTTCCCCTTCGTCCACCTCTTCCTCTTATAGAATCTTGAGCATGATGCTTTTCTTTATGAGCAAGGCAAATAGTCTCTTCAGAAGATTTAGGGGTTGTCTTCTTTCCAAAATCTTTCTCTCTTTCAGCAAACTCTTCATATACAGATGTTGTGATTAATGCATAAGCTTTGTTGTTCTTGTTTTCCCAAATGACGAGTTCTTTGTCTGAGGTAGGCTGTACTAGGTCATTGTCTTCTTCTCCGACACACACTCCTTTCCACAACTCATTGAAAATGAGGGTGTGTTTTATCATCTGGGACCATTGAGGATAGTTCTCCTTGCCAGTGAGAACTATTCCCACCATAGATATGATTGAATGCATTGTAAAATCCGAGAGCTGTAAAAATACTTTTGCTGGCAAAAAATGTGCTTTTGTCGAGAAAAAAAACTTCTGCTGCTAGAAAATTGATTCTGATATCAAAATGTATTATGGCCTCAAACAATATATTAAACACAGTCAAACGCAAGAGCGTTAACTATGTTAGTCACTTTGAAAACAGCTTTATGAAAACAATACTATGGTAGCCCAACAGCGTGGTATATATAGAACAATAGCCACACCAAACATTATATACAAAGTGTATTAAAACCATCCAAACGTTATTCATATACTATTGACCATTGGAAGGCATGAAGAGAATTCTGTTGCGCTAAAGATCTTGACCGTATATAATTCCCCGAAGCTATAGCAAATAAATGTTATCTAAATTTCAATGCTATTTACACGCATATACTGTCATAATTTAAATTTCAATACTATTCAAAAGTACTCGTCTGGGCAGCGCCACCACTTAGAATGAGGTCTCGGTTCTGGCCAGAGCTCGTAGACCACAACTCCTTGACAAAGCCTGCGTCCATGGCAGAAACGGTCACCAAGGTCCGCAAGTGCTAGACATACTTCCGCGTGAAAGTGAGTATGCCAGAAAGCAAGATTAATATCTAGCTAGAAAGCCCGTAATTTCGAGTACGCATCCATCTGGGGCAAAGAAGTCAACGGTCTAAGATTGGCTATGCCATAAGCATTTTTCCCTTTGTCAAATACATGAGTCGAATCCTTAACAGAAACGTTCTCTCCATCAGCAGGCTGGTAGGATTTTGAAGCGAGTTGCAGAGCCTGTTCGAGTTAGGCAAGGAGGAAAATGACCGACAATAGTAAGTGAGATGGGAGTCCCTGGTTCTGCTCGATAGAACCTACAGCGAGCGGAAGATGTCGGGGATCTGCATAGTCAAAATGATTTCAATCACAATCATAGTATGGACAACTAGAACGTTGCAGGATTCCATATGCAGAGGAACGTTGAAAAGGATTCCATACGCAGAGGAACATTGCAGTGTAGGGTTTGTTTAGGAAAATGGCAGCAGCATTCAAGGCGAGCAGTGTAATAGTAGCAGGCTTGACAGAAAATGTCAGAATCTGGCACCAACGAATATATGGGCAGCGTATTGCATGGAGCAGGCTTTGTAGGGAGCAGAGCGCTGGTAATGGCAGACAGAACGTAGACAGTACAGGCACTGAGTCATATAAGGGAGTTACAAGACACAATAGCTAAAAAAAGGAGCTGGCTCTGATACCATGTCAGGCCAGGCATTAACTCCACAAAACAAAAACTGATTCGTGTATAATTCCATTAGGTAGGTCTTTGTTATATACAATAGGGAGTGACTGTTCAGTTCATCTCCTGATGACTGTTCACATTCCTAATTTAATTATTTACATAAATTCACCCAATCATGAAGATTAAGTGTCAACAGAAAGCATCTTATACATGGATGAGAATATTTTCTATACATCATTGTAGAAGGGGGCAAATCTAAGTAGTTTTTAGTAACATGAACAGAACAAAAAGACCAAACTCTTCAATATGAAGATACATGTCAAGAAGACAAACATTAATTCTCTATTCCACTTAATATCATAGGAAAATCTCAATATACAAAAGCTCGTCAACAATTAGGGATTGGAATTTTTTGATCATCCGAGCCCATATCCATTAGGATAGATAAATAAGGATGTATAACTAAAGGTAACCAAATAGTACAAAATCAATTTTGCTACCAATGCTGATTTTAATGATGAAGTAGAACTAGATGTAGTTCCCTTTGATTTATTTGAAGTGGTGTTTGGAAGTGCAGCCTATATGTATATGCACGATGCCATCTTCGTGTAGAGATCCAACCAGTACTACCTCATCAAGGATGGAAAATCCTTCACTATCGATGTGTACAAGGGAAAGTCCAAAATTTCTTTGGTAAGTGTCGACTAAGCCAATAAACTAATAAGTTCTACGAAGAAGTACGTTTTACTATTTTTAGGATAAAATTAGTTTGTAGAAGATTCAGTGAGAGTAAATTGATCCCTAAGCCCATGGGGGGGGACTCAATTGATGATTTCCATGTTATGAAGTATTGTATAAACCATGAAATTCAAGGTTCAAAGCCGACATGGGTTAAACTAACAATAACAAAAAAGAGTAAAGTTATCCCTAGAGGGGTGTACTAAGGAAGAGAAACAACTATAAGAGTTGCTATAGGAATACAGCGGTGTGTTCCATGAGCCTAAAGGGAAACTTCCCAAGAGGGTAATGGAGCACAAGATCTAGCTATTACCAAACTCTCCATTACCAAACATTGGGTTGTACAAGCAATTTGATACAAGAAAGTGAAGTGAAGAAAAAGTTGCAGTAGCTATTGGAACAAGTTGTCATTCGAATAAGTACATCACCATGTGGGTCACCCATCATCATATTTCCATAGAAGGAAGATATTTGGTGGATGTGTTGTTGAAAAAATGCAGCAAGAAAGCCTCAATTTGATTTTGCCTTGGTCAAATTGAGAAAATTTGAATTTCCACATCAACAGACAACTTGGATGCAATTAACTTATGTGTCATGTCTCTTATGACTCACTTAACTCATTAAATTCAAGTTAGAGGAGTTAGAGTTCATTTAAGCATGTGTGATTGCTAATTTGTAGCAATCAAGGTCAAATATTTCAAGTTGTTTTTTCAGTTAAACTAGTTCTAACTGTTGGAGGAACTAGTGGAAGGTCAGTTGTGTAGTGAGACTTTAGTCTAACTCAGTGATCAACTTGAATGTGGTGGAGATTCCAAAGTGGTGTAACATTAGTTGTAGACTAGTCTTAAGTGTACAAGTGTTGCACGTAGTCACATGATTAACCTTGGGAATTGTCTAAGAATTTTGGAGGAAATTCCTAAATAATAGGGGACTAATTTCCTCAGGAATTGTGCAAGGAAATAAGGGCTCAAGGAGAGGGCATAAATTGACTAAGTATAGGTCATAGTTTCTCAATGAACAAAGAAATAGATTATTCACTTGCAAGTTGAGATCAGATTGAGTAAGCAATTGTAATACATCTCTATTCATCAAATTAATGCAAGTAGGCAAACGGGTTTTTAGCAAATTGCTTTCCCCTGGAAAAATATTGTGTGAATGTGTGTTATTTCTCATTGCATGTTTGTGATTGATGTTCTAAATTGTGAATTGAATTCTATAGAGCAATAGAGAAGGATTGTGTCTTGTGATTTAGATTAAAATTTCATGAGAAGTTACAATTCTACACCATATTTTCTACATTGTATTAGAGTAGGCTTCACATTAGAACAATGATTTCAACGTTGTTTCTGAGGAGGATCAAATTTGCAATTCAGTGTAGTAGGATCTCTACAGAGTTGGGAAGATGACAATCAATGGGCTGAGACTAGAGTATGCCTTGGAAGGCAACTCTAATTTCATTGCATGGAAAGATCTCATGGGGACAGTGTTGGATGACAATGGATTGCTAGAATATGTCAAGATAGACATTGCAAAACCACAAGAATCTGATGCACATAACCTATCCCAATGGAAGAAAGATGTATCCAAGGCGAGGAGAATAATCTTGGAGGGAGTACGAGACCACATTGTCTCAAATATCCATGGGAAAGAAACTCATTTAGCAATGTGGAAAGCATTGATATAATTGTTCGAGAATAGTAGCGACCGCAGGAAAGTGGCACTCAAGGATAAACTTCGAAATATCAAGATGTAGAAGAATGACACTATACCATAGTATCTGAGAAGAATTGCATAATTTCGTGATGAACTTGGTGGAGTCGGGGTTAATGTTGTAGAAGATGGCTTGGTAATCCTAACTCTTCTAGCCTTCCCAACAGTTAGCATAGTTAAAAATACTCAGTGAACGAGAGGGAGAAATTACCAAATTGGGAACACTTATGGTATGATTTGGTATAAAAGGAGATAAGGAGGAATACCAAAGATAGGACTTCATCCAAGGGTGAGGATGAAGAAAAATTTGCATTGGTTGGAAAGGGAAAGAAGGGAAAAGGAAAGAAATCTCAAACCAAACCAAAATCCTGTCAAGGGGGGAAGAAGAAAGATTTGTCCAAAATTAAATGCTTCAATTGTCATGAATTCGAACACTGTGCCACAAAGTGTCCACAGAAAAATTCGAGAAAGACGACCTTAGGAATAACAGCAGGTGAAGCTTTGTCTTCACAATTCGAGCTTGACTTCACCCTTATTGCATGCATGGCTAGCACAGTGATGGGGAGCATGTGGTACCCTGACTCAGATGCATCGTTCCACATGACAGGTTGTAGAGAGTTTTTCAGTTACCAGGAGGAGAAAGATCTCCAAATGCACATAAAGTTGGGGGACAATGGAAGCTACAACACAACCAAAATAGGTACAGTCACCTTTCAGAGGGAATCGGGATCCCCTATCAGACTCAAGGATATCATGTTCGTTTCAGGCCTAAAGAAAAATATCATCTCTGTTGCAATTTTGAAAGATTGTGGTTATGATGTGATCTTCAGCAAAGGGAAAGCATTCCTAAGACACATAGCCACAAGACAGGTGAAGCAGATCAGGGTTTGTGTGAAGAACCTGTATAAGCTATATGTGGAAAATTGCGTTGCATTAAGCAGAAAGGTGAAGGAAGCGCAGAGCTGCGATGTTGGTGAACTTAGGCACAGAATACTTGGCCATTTACATCATGGCACCTCGAAAAATATGCAGTAAATAACCACTGGCCTCCCTAAAGGAGCACTTGAACAACAGGATGTATGCAAGGGTTGTACCTTAGGGAAGTATGCAAAATCCACATTCCATGATCGAGACAGAAAAGCACATGAATTCTTGGAAAGGATCCACTATGATGTCTATGGACCTTTCTTGATAGCCTCCACTACTAGACACAAATATTTTGTCATTTTTATTGTTGACTTCTCAAGGAAGTGTTGGATCTTCCTCATGGGGAAGAAATATGAGACATTCTCCAAGTTCATAGAATTCAAGGCACTATTTGAGAAATAAACTGGCAAGAAGGTGAAGGCTCTCAGGAGCGATAATGGAGGTGAGTATGTTTCGAATGCATTCAAAAATTTATGTGTGAAAGAAGGCATTCGAAGAGAGTTGACAGCACCCCACAACCCACAGTAGAATGGGGTAGCTAAGAGGAATAATTAGAGAATTGTGGGAGCAAGGAGATCTATGTTACATGACCAAGGCCTACCTATGCATTTGCGGGTTGAGGCATGCAACATAGTAGTCTATTTGCAGAAGTAGAGTCCTCATCAGATTCTTGGTATGATTACAGCAGAGGAGGCCTTCTCAGGGAGAAATTCGGATGTGTCACACTTTAGGATTTTTGGATCCTATGTTTACTACCATGTCTCCAAATAATCAAGGAAGAAGCTTGAGCTAACAGCAGAGTTGGGGGTATTTGTGGGTTACACAAAAGCTCCTCACAACTAACATGTGTACTTACCTTCCCTCATAATGACAGTTGTGCGAAGGGATGTAAAGTTTGATGAGGAGAAAGCAATGCAGTTCTCTCTTGAGAGGGAGCTTCAGAAGTTGTGGAGCAACCACAAATTGAGGATCAGAGAGTGGAGACATCCACTCAATCAGAACCATCCAGACAAGGTAGAAAAAGAACCAGGGAAGTTGATAGACTTGTGCAAGATGTGAGGGAGAATGTGGGAGCTTCTTCAAATTTGTGTAGGCAAAGGAGTTCATTTGAGAGGTACACTAGCTACATGGCTCTAATGATTGAGCTGGTAGAGACTGAGCCATCCTCTTTAGAGGAAGCAGTAGAGCAACCTGTATGGGTTGATGCAATGGTGGAAAAGTATGAATCCATTGTAAAGAACAGTGTTTGGCAAGTGGTCCCAAGACCAACAGATAAATCATTTGTGGGTTCGAGATGGATCTTCAAGGTTAAGCATGCAGTAGACGGAAGCATAGATAAATATAAGGTTAAATTTGAGGTAGATTTGAGGCCAAAGGATTCTCTCACATTGAGGGAATTTACTATGAGGAAACCTTTTCTCCTGTAGGAAGGTATTCATCCATTAGTTCTATTCTTACTCTGATTGCACAGGCGGGGTGGAAGATCCACCAGATGAATGTAAAAATAACATTTTTCAATATGGTTATTGAGGAGGAGGTGTACATCAAGCAACCAGAAGGCTTTGAGACATTTGATTGAGATTCTCATGTGTTCAGACTCAAGTGAGCATTGTACAGTCTCAAACAAGCACCCTGTGCTTGGTACACTAGGATCGACAATTATCTCACTAGTTTCGGCTTCACCAAAAGTGAAGCACATGAAAACCTCAATCATGTTGGGTTGTGTTATATTCTTTCCACAACTAGCCCACATAGTTAACCGGGGGGTTAGAGGGGGGGCGGAGCACCCCCTTCATTGCAGTGATTGTGTAGTGGGGGGGGGTCACATGGGGTTTGAGGCGTACCCGTAACCCCACTTTATGGGGTCCGGGGCAACACCCCGGAAAATTTTGGTTTTGGACCCTATGTTAGGTTAGGCAGACCCACCTATAGTTTTTTGCATGATTTTCGCACATGTTTTTTGGACGCGATGGTTTTTGGTCCATGGTTTTGGATGTGATGGTTTTCAGTCCATGGTATTGGATGCTTCGACATATATAAATATGTATTGTAACACTGAAAGGAACATAATGAAAAATCAAGTTGGTAATCCCTATTTTGGGATCTAGGGGAAAATCTTTGTGTATATGTGTTTTATGTGTAATGCTCTCGCATTGTTTATTTTCTTTGTTTTAGAATTCTTATGCAGGTAATTTCTGTACGAGGTTAAAACCTACATTTGGTATCAGAGCAGATTTGGTTCAAGGGGACGCCTTTGTTGCTGAGGGGTTTTGATCGGGCCTGTGGTAAAACCTGTTCAGTAAGAGATCTGCGAGACCAACTCTGGTGGTGAAAGAAGATGGTGAGTAGTGGAAAGATAGAGATCGAGTGTTATAACTCTGATATGAAAATATAAGATAATAGAAATAAACCCAAGAAATAAGATAGAAATGCTTCTTTATTATCAAACCCTTAAGGTAGGGCAACACCATACATTCACTCCTTAAGCAAGGAGAACACTCCACAAGCCATATGCTTGTACATACAATAATCCTTTACTATTCCTTGACATCCCTCCATGTAGGGTCTCTAGTCTCTGTATAAGCCTCATACATACAATACCATGGATCATTACCATGGTTCCCTCATACCATCCAACTAATACCATGGGCCCATTACATTATTACTAACTACTTGTGGTCCCTTACATGATATGGGTTA